>JAAOAG010000299.1:0-65413 GCA_013186755.1 Fusarium begoniae
TCCGCTGTGTCAGCTCTCCCCCATCTGTCCAATCACATAACAGATTCTTGCATTTAGCCCCATTACTGAGTCGCTGCAACTGCTGCGCAACACCTGGCTGAACCACTGAGAACCAAGGCTACAGTGCCCACACTCACTCTGCCTGTGTTTTCACTCAGGTGCCTTGTAGACCCAGTCCTTTCTCGCCTCGCCTTTCCGTCGCCGGGTCCGGGCCTGTCTTGGTCTTGGCCTTAAAGAAAGCAGGAACGCCGCCTCTCGACTTATTCTCCCCAATCCCATTGTTGCTGATTCCCTCCTCTCCAGCTTTCGTGAATATCGTCAAACGCACCCTCTTCTCCTACACAAGGCGTTGAGGGGATCCTTTCCTCGCGCTTTTTCCTTCGATATTACGTTTTTCCTCCGTTTGCAGAGGCCTGTTCTTCGTTCTGTCACGCTTTCGCATCTTCAATCTCAGTCCCTGACCTCATTGTACTTTGGTAGGCGACCAGCCGCGGAACGGAAACTTGCCTTGAACTTCACAACCATGAGTTACAGCTCTGACGACGATCGCCCTCTTGCGAGGGCCAACGGTCATAAACGTGAGTTGTGTTTTTTTTGTCAATTATCATGCTGCTTCGCTGGGTTTTGTTCCCGCGCTCAGGCGTCCTCATCACGTTGGCGTTTTCAAAACAAAGTTTAGCTACAACAACACCACCTACTACGCGCATGTTTTTGCTGGTCGCTATTCTAACACATGGATTTCCTATAGTCTCCTCGTCTAAGATTTCTCGCGCCGAAGATGATGCTCTTGATCAGCCAGTGTCCAAGCAGGCTGCTAAGATGGCTGGTCTGTCCGTTCGCAATGGTCCTCTTGAAGACGCAATGGACATCGATGAACCAGCTACCAACGGAGCTAGCAAACGTAAATCGCGTACCTCTATCAGCAAGGTCAACTACAAGGACGATGAGTCGAGTGATGATGCTGCCCCTCTGGTTCGTATTCTTGACACAGGAAAACCCTTCCTGTGGGGCCAGGTATGCTGACGATACTATTGCAGGCCAAGCGGCAAAAGAAGCAAGCCAACAGAGTTCCCGAATCCGACTCCGACGATGAACCCATTGCAAGAGCCCGAGGAAAGAAACTTCCCCCTTCCTACGACGAGACTGCCTTGCCCGAGTCCTCGGGCGATGACGACGAGCCCCTTAGTGTGAAGCTCGCGCAAAAGAAGCGTGGCATGGAGAAGGAAGCTGAGAAGCAAGCCAAAATCATCCGAGCCAAAGAAAGAGCCAAGAAGCCTGCGGCAAAGAACGCTGTCAAAGATGAGTCCGACGACGATGTCCCACTTGCAAAATCTTCAGCGAGTAAGCGTCGATCTAACGGAACTGCTGCGAAGCGAAAGTCGAATGGTGTCAAGAAAGAAGAGTCAGATTCGGATGCGCCCATCTCCAAGAAAACCAAGGCTAAACCGACCTCATCTGCCAAGAAGGCCGTCAAGGCAGAATCCAAGAAGGCCAGCGAGAGTGAGGACGAAGAAGAATATGCTTGGTGGAACGCGCCAAAGAAGGAAAATGATGATATCAAGTGGACAACTCTTGAGCACAATGGCGTTCTTTTCCCGCCTGATTACGAGCCTTTGCCCAAGCACGTCAAGATGCTCTACGATGGACAACCAGTTACTCTTGCTCCCGAGGTTGAAGAGGTTGCCACCTTTTGGGTTGCCATGATGACTCCTGCATCCTCCCATCACCTAGAGAACCCTGTTTTCCGCAAAAACTTCTTTGAAGATTTTAAAGAATACTGCGACAAGTACGGTGTTAAAGATACACAGGGAAAGAAGGTCGCCGTCAAATCGCTTGAAAAATGCAACTTCGATAAGATTTACGCATATTGGAGCGAGAAGGTGGAACAGAATAAATCCAAAAACATGACCAAGGAAGAGAGGGAGGCTGCAAAGGCGAAGAAGGATGCCCTCGAAGCGCCCTTCACTCACTGTTTATGGGATGGTAGAAAGCAGAAGGTTGGCAACTTCAGAGTCGAGCCTCCAAGCTTGTTCCGTGGACGTGGTGAACATCCCAAGACCGGTAAAGTCAAGCAGCGTGTTCAACCCGAACAAATCACCATAAACATCGGCAAGGGTGCCAAGGTCCCTGAACCTCCCAAGGGACACAAGTGGAAGGCTGTGCAGCACGACCAAAAGGCAACCTGGTTAGCCATGTGGCAGGAGAATATCAACCAAAACTACAAGTACGTCATGCTTGGAGCTGATAGCGATATCAAAGGTCAGAGTGACTTCAAGAAGTTTGAGAAGGCACGGGAACTCAAAAAGCATATCGACAAGATTCGCAAGGATTACACCAAGGAGCTCAAGAGTGAAATAATGGCAGATCGTCAACGAGCCACCGCCATGTATCTGATCGACAAAATGGCACTTCGAGCCGGCAACGAGAAAGACACAGAAAACGAGGCCGACACCGTGGGTTGCTGCTCTCTCAAGTACGAGCATATCACACTTGAGCCTCCCAACAAGGTTACATTCGATTTCCTCGGAAAGGACAGTATTCCATACAGAGAGACTGCCATTGTTGAGCCTCAGGTCTTCAAGAACCTGAAACTTTTCAAGAAAGCGCCCAAGACTACAGGAGATGATCTCTTCGACCGCCTCAACGTCAGTTCCTTTTCTTTCCCTCCTCCCCTCGTTCGTTGTATAAGAATTAGATGCTGACAAAGTTACAGACGGCTCAGCTGAATAGGCATTTGACCGGCTACATGAAGGGTCTGACCGCCAAGGTTTTCCGTACTTACAACGCTTCCTGGACAATGTCAGAACTGCTCAGGAAGCTCGCTTCGGATCCTCGCTCCCGCGGCACAGTTGCTGAAAAAGTAAAGCTGTACAATGACTGTAACCGCGAAGTTGCCGTTCTGTGCAACCATAAGCGAACCGTTGGCGCTGGGCACGAGCAGCAAATGGCCAAGCTTGGTGACAGGGTAAGTTTGACTTCTTTATAAGTCGACCACTCCAGGTACTGATTCTCTTCTAGATTAAAGGCCTCCGCTACCAGCAATGGCGAACAAAGATGATGATTCTCGATATTGAATCTGGTTATAAGAAGAAGAAGGGTGCCGCCTGGTTTGAGAGGGATGAAGAATTAAATGACGAGTGGGTCAAGGAGCATCAGCAATTCTTACTTGAGGAGCAGCGCACAAAGATTACCAAGAAATTCGAGAAGGACAACGAAAAGCGCAAGGCGGACAAAGAGAAGCCTCTCCCCGAGAAGGAACTGAAAGAACGTCTTCAGGCTGTCAAGGAGATGGAGTCCAAGTTCAAAAAGGAGAACAAGACCAAGAAGGTTGAGGCTGAAGGCAGGGGCGTTACTGTCGACAAGCTCCTAAAGGCTGTGGACAAGTTTGATGAGCGCATCAAGACACTGGAGCTTCAAGCCCAGGATCGTGATGGCAACAAGGAGGTAGCCCTCGGCACCTCCAAGATCGTGAGTACCACCAAAACAGGTTGAAATTCGTTGACTGACTCATCATTCAAAGAACTACATTGATCCTCGCCTCACAGTGGTCTTCTCCAAGAAGTTCGACGTTCCTATCGAAAAGTTCTTTTCCAAGACTCTTCGTGACAAGTTCCGATGGGCCATTAAGTCTGTTGAGGATGAGGATGACTGGACCTTCTAAGTTCTCCGTGAGGGTGTTGGCGTATAAAAAGAAAAGTGCAGGAGGTTCTTGGTTCTATTGCTTTTATACTAATTTGCTTGCTTTTTTTTTTTATCTCGGAAGTTTTGTAAGAATACTCGGATATTGCTTTCGACATGAGCCAGGGCGAGGGAGACTAAGGAGACAAGAGGAGAAAGTACACCGAGCGAAGCGCGAGCTCGCGATGTGCTTTTTGGTTGCAGGGTGAACGGCCGTAGAACGCAGACAACGAACTCGCAGGCGCTGAGATGGGTTTCTCGGAGCATATAAGGGGGTTATTGGCGGCAAGAGATTTTAGTATCATAGAAACCATACCTATAGAACAAGCACTTCGCATGCTACTGGAGTTTGGAGGCCTCTGGAAAGGGGTTGACTCCAACCATGGCTCTGCTAAGGCTCAAGCATGGACGAGACGGGCACGATTCTGATAACTATATTTACTAGTGCTATCTTTTTCAGACCTTTGTATGACCAGAAGAATGTGTTTTCCATTCTGGAGTGTATATTATATTGGTCCTCGTAGAATACATATATATAAGTTGGTTCTTTCATTATACACCACCTGTCTATCTAATGTTTGCTATGTGTCTATTCTTTACAGCCAAATAATGCATTGCGCCGTCGCTAAGAGCAATATGTCAAAAACCCAAATACCAAGCAATCGCAACTCAGTGCCCCAGTTCCAGAAACGCCAACCAACCGTGCCATGTGAATTAAGGCATCACATCCATACATACTCGTGATGTCGTCTGGAAGTCATCATATGTCGGACAATGTACATGAGCCCAAACCCAGGACATAATATATTGTCGAATCGTAAAGTGAAGTCAAGGTGTTTCTTTTCTAGAAGAAACGACCAGCAAATGCCATGATGCCGGCCAAGAATGGTAGAACAGCAACAACGCTGTGTAAAGGCTGAAGAACGAAGGCGCTGTTCTCGGCGGGAATGATTTTCCCCTTGGCGTTGAGCCTCCAGCCTTCGGGGATAGCTCCGCCAGAAGGTCGGGAGCCGGTCCAGGGCCATCCCGTCTGTGTAGCTGTAGCGGGACTTCCATCCTCGGCGATACCTCCGACGGGAACGTTTCCATCTGCCGTAGCGACAGTTCCTTGGGCGGTAGCAGTGACGGTCATGGCATCGCCGTTTTCGTTGCCGTTGATCTCACCGCCGACAGATTCGATTGACTGCCAGGAGCCAGATGTGTCCTTGTATTTGTACTCGTCACCAGTTGAGTAGTCTGTGACAATGATACTCTTGACCTTCATGGTGAAGGGGCCTTTAGAGTAGTCTGTTGGCCCTTGGGCCCATTTGACGGTGCCTGCGGAGTTTGTGTTGGGGTCACCACCAGCCCAGGCGCCAAACTTGACTTGCATCGGAGTTTGAGGGTATTGGTTATCCTCGGCGTCGCCAGCGTTGAGGGTTCGAACGACAGTGCCGCCAGCCATCCAGACGATGCGGTCCTTGGTCCAGTCGACGGTATATGTAATCCACTCGCCCTGCGTATTTGTCACGTCGTGAAACTCGCCGCGGTTGTACGAGGTCGTCTGGCCCTTTCCAAAGTAGTTTGACTGGATCTGGTCATTATCGGAGCCGAGCCATTCAATGTCGATCTCGTCGAGTACGTCGGACTGGAGAACGAGCGACGATACGATACCAGCTCCGGGAGCAGCCTTCATGGTGATCTCGACACGGCCGAACATGATGTTGAAGAGGGATGCCAGCTGCGGCGCGTCATTGGAGCGGGCGACGGTGAAGGAGACGCCCTCGCTGTCGTATTTGGGCGATCCGGAGGCTGCGAAGGAGTTAACCTCGCCTTTGGAGAAGTCGATGTCGATGCTCATGCCGAGGGCATCATCGCTGGGACAGTTGCCTATAAGTGTCTGGTCAGTGGGATGACGGGTTGACTGGTGGTTAAAGTGTGCGTACTGTTCTGAAGAGGATTGCATTTACTCCATGTCTGGGCTGAGGCTGTGGTAGCAAGCAGCACAGTGGCTGCGGCCGAGACTCTGGATATCCATCTCATGTTGGGCTGTATGTGCTAGCTAGGTATGCCAGGTAGATAGATGGGTAGGGTATGATATGATATGTACGGTGAGGTGAGGTGAAGAAGCCAACGTCGTCACTGTGAGTATTACTCCGTGCTCTGTTCTTCAACTCGTCTCGGGTATCGTTGTGTCAGTAGTCGATAATGTGTAGTAGCACAAGGGAACAGACTCGAGGCTGATGGTGATTGTTGGTGTAAGGGGGAGGAAGAAGTGGTGAAGATGCAGGTTCCCGCTCAAGACTAAAAAGCGAAATATTACGAGCAAAGACAAGACAAGACACGTCACGTCACACGCTTGGCATTGGAAAATTTAACGCTCACCGTTTTCCGGTTTCTTCTTGGGCGCCGCGTAATAGCAATTGGCCCCGAGGATGATCCCTTGGGAGGTTGGGAGCGTTTCTTGTAGATATTGGGATATTAGAGTACCTAGTACCCAATTCCGTGTTGCCGGGTGGCTGGGAAATCGGGTGGCTGGGCTGGCCCGGCCCGTGTGGCGCCACGGGATCCCGGCACCGGTTTTAAATGGTTTAGTTACCCTATACCGTGGCGGTGCCCAGTCCATGAGCTGATATCACTCATCACGACATTCATAGATAAAGAGTCTGTCTGGGTGGTATACGGACGGGTTCAGCGTTGCTTGGTTCGAGTATTAGCCTCGTCAATCTTCGCAATAGCCTTGTATGGAATTAGCATGGTATACGTATCAAGGTCCTTACTATTTCTAGGGTTATATACTAATAACAAGTAGCTTTTCGTACTCGCCGAGTTCTTGATACCGAACAATTAATAATGGAAGTTGTTTGTGATCGTCAAGCTTACACCTGAAATCTTGCCATGATCCATTCCCATTATGCGACACTCCGCGATTTCAAGGTCGTGATGTCAACATTGGACCTATCGTCAGTGTCCGCTCGAACTCAACTTGTACCGTACAATTGTCATACATGATAAGAGGTCTTTGTTTCAGATAAGTAGGACAATATCTCCCGCACACATCAAACTAGACGAATACTTGAAATCCAAGCTGCGCAACCTGATTGAGGGTCATCTGGACTGGTCTCGGACTGGTCTCGGACTGATCTCGATCCTTGCAACGGCATGCAACGAAACATCCCTTGCTGAAGTCTAAATCACCATCACTCAATCAGAATCAATCGTCAATCTACTGGCATGTTAGGGCTAGATCTTTTGTCTCACAAAACACTCTAAAATGCGCGCCCTCGCATAAAGCGTACGTACGTACAGCCACAACCACAACCACTCTATATCCAGACCAGATCCAAGACATACACGTGTAAGCCATGTCGCAGATCAGCCCTCGCATCATCTCTGACACCGTTCATCACTCGCATATAAGCCTCCATACCATCCCTCCCTCTGCCACGGAACTTGCTGGAATGGTACAGATCGCTCCTCTGTCAAAGTCAAGTACCCTACACCCTCCATTTAGAAAATCATCGCACTACCTGCACCACCCACACCGACGGCAGGCAATCGAGTCACCGACATTTTGACCACCCAGCAAATGGGGGGGAGTAATAAAAGAAGAAAGTTGTCGAGGAAAAGGACAAAATCAGCAAAACTCCCGCATCGACCTAGATTTTGCTTACCTTAAAAAACCAAATATGAGGTACATACTTACCTAGTACCTACCAGTTAGGTACATGTATGTGCTATGAAATAGGCCGAGTCTAAGCTCACGGGCGAGACAAATAAGCAAAGAATTATGAATGCAAGAGAGCCAGAAGAGATTTGTATAATTAGAGAAAAGCAAAACCAAGGGCAAAGAGCAAAGGGCAGAACCACACTCACCCTACACTTGAGCCATCAGATACATACAAGGTATAGATAGATGATCAATTCCAGTCCATGGTAGATAGGTACATACCCTATATGCCAACTCCATTATGCGTCTGCAAATGCTGCCCTCGCAGATGCAGGTCCAAATGCTGATCCACGACCTGTCACCGAAGAAAGCCAACACCCAATCAGCATCCCCAAGTCCTCTGTGAAACCCTTTTTTCCAAAGACCTTTTATGTTATCCCTCGCATATATCACAAGTGACCGCCATTCTACGCACGTCACGTTTGGTGGGTATAAACATTCCCGACGGTACATACATACATACACACACAACCCCTCCCCCTCCCCCTCCTCCTGGCACTCATTGGATCCCAATCGATTCACCGTGATCCCTTGCTTCTCTTTCCGTGCCTCGCCGCCACATGAGGCCATTCGGGGATACTCCTCTCTCCTACTGATTATCCCGCAGTGAGAGACAGTCGATTCCCCACCCAAGCTCACATATTGGCCTCACCACTTCTCGAATCCTGCATGCCTATGCCTATGCCCTAACAACCCCACAGAGCACTCCGAAGCCAGCTATGTAACTGCCTGTGGTCGCCTTGCCTGCAGGTTATGAAACCAAACATGTATTAAGACGAAGCTGTCTGGCTTGGTAGATTCAAGTCAGTTCGCTCATGGGCTAACAAGTCGACAAAGCTCGAAATGTCGTGCAAGCTGTGGGAGACATGCAAAAGTTGATGTTGAAAACCCCAACTTGCATCATTGATACGTCTGTTTTATGTCCTGAATTCGAGTATTTGACGTCAAACACTCTCACTTATTCGACATGTTTCAGATCAGACATCCACTCGGATATCTCCAACGCTTTTTTTGTCCCCTCGTCATTGGCTCGATCGTTTCATCTTCAGCTGAGCAAATCTAAACCTTTGTCTCGGCCTCGTGTCATGTTGCGTTGCTTGCCCCTCAGCCTATACATACTGTTGAGGGCGAGGCCAAAAACTGACATTCTCCGGGCATGCGACATGCATTATTAGACACAGTCCGTGATCCGTGACCGCTTCATTCAGGCAGGACTTGTTGGTCGGGACATGCATGATAGGACCCTCCCTCATGGACCATCAGAGGTCCAAGGTGCATAACCATGAGAATTGCAAATGGCCCTCGCATAAGTCAGTCACATGTAATGTATCACATCATATGATGACATGCTGTGAAATAGCGACAAGAAAACATGATAGACAAGAAAAGAAAAGAAGAAAAGAAAAGAATACTGAAAATGGTTAGATGGGGGGGGGAAGAGGCCACAGAAATGAGAGAGTAAAAAGCAAAAAGGTTAAGGCAAAAGAGACAACGAACGAGGACACGACGACAGAGCAGCGCAAGCAGAACATGACAGGATAGGATAAGATCAGATAGGAAGGATATGACAAGACAAAGCAAATACATAATTAGCCGATCAGTCCTCGGTAGGCAAACATGGTGAAGCCATAACTGAATGGGAATCCTTCCAACCAACCGTGGAGTGGGGGTTCAAAGTTTATGAATTGGTAATTATTACTCTGTATCTGTATCTGTATCTGTGCTGTAGCTCGCTCGTAATCATTACTGATAGACTGCTATCCGTATGCCGAAATGACACACCATCTCCTCCATCGGCATCATTAAACTTAGTCTGGGCATTAAGCCGTTGCCCTCAGACTCAGACTCTTGCGGACCGCACCTCATACGGCGGACGGGTTGGCCCGGAGCTGCCGTGCGCATCCAATGTCCATCAGTGACAAACGATAACTAAGGAGTTTGCCATCTTATCCCGAGACTGGTATGGTTCGTCCGCGAATATCCTCAAGTCGTCATGCTATTTTGAAATATTCGGGTTTCGCCAGATTTGATTTGAATTGCACCGTCGTATCGAGCCTCCGCTTCGTCTCAGAGAACCAGGCAAAGGCATAAACAACGTTCGTAAAGACCCGTTACGCACAGGCACCTATTGACTACTAGGTCTGACTCTGACAGAGGCGAGCCATCAACGCATAGACGCATAATAAGAAAGAGAGAATCCTAGATTCATATGCTTGCTCGCCAGGGGTGGGACGGACGGACGGACGGACGGGCTCAGACTCAGACCCAGACCTAGAGGCAAGGCAATCAATCTTCCACCCACGGATACTCCAGCTACACCCATACCTGAGACAGACACTGCCCTTCCATGCGGTGTGAGAAGTGAGAAGTGAGAATGGAGAATGAGAAAAGAGGGACGTACGGCATGTACAGATAGAGACTGACAGAGGCAAACAGAAAAGGCTTGCAATGAGGTGACGACCCGTTTCTCTTTGCTTTGCTTTGCTTTGCTTTGCTTTTTTCCAATGCCATGCCATGCCATGCCATGCCATGCTTGTGGGCTAGGCTATGGCTGTACGGTCAATGAATCCTTGAGCGTGATACCACCAGCCGTTGAGTTTTTCATTCTTTTCTTTTCTTTTTTCCCCTTCCGATTGTCGGTAGTTGTCACATGAAAAGAGATGCCACCGGGATCTGTTCCCGTCTTCTCACATCCTTGGAAAATTTACTTCTTCTTTCTTGTTGCTGATCATTGCAACACAGTACAGTATGTATGTATGTATGTACGTACATCACATCGCAAGCTAAACCATTGCCTCTTGCGCGAGGTATGTATGTATGTATGTATTCAGTGATTGCTGCACACTAATGCATTAGTTAGTTAGTAGGTAGTCGAGCGTCGCGTTCGTTTGGTTTATCAACCATAATGATGCGAAATTGCGGACCCTCTGCAGGTGCAACATCAAATTATAGTCCACCAAAGTGAGGCTGTTTGACTTGTAGTAGTAGCTAGGCAATTCAACCTCTCTCGATCCATACCGAGCAGGTACATACGTATTCCAATCACGTTCAATTCATCGCAGTAGATTCAAGTCACGCACGGAGCCTTGACCCCGACAGCATCTCAGGCTTGTTCTTCCACGTGGGTTGGTAGGTTGAGAGCTTTCATCGAGGGCATGTCCAAGACCGTGCGGTGTCGGTTGATAAGGTTGGCGGAAAGGCCACCAGACTACTCACATTGACAGGCCGTACTAGCATTGTAGACTGTTGTACTCTGTACCAAATACCAAAGGCTTGCTGGACACGGTTGAGGCAGAATCGCTGTTTCGTTTTGGCCTCTGTATCCGTGTCTCGCCCGTGTCACACGTCCATGAGGTGGATTGTGCTTGATGGTGAAGCTCAAGATGCTCCATCAACAGCAATGCACAATGTCTTGCATCAAACAAACCACAAAAGAAACTTGCTTGACTCGGATGGACCGAGGCTCTTGACCTCCCGCTCCATACCGTCGTAGATCGTCAACATGGATTGATAGGAACTCAATCCGAACCAGTTCATCTTCTCCAGCGTCGAGGTGTGATCCTGCGCGATGCTGGGGTGCGATGTGAAACCTTCGAGAAGTCCCAAGGACATGGTCGGCGGAATAGCCAGTCGTCTTGGACAAGGTAAGTATTATTAGTGTTGGCTCCGGTTATTATCCAGCCAGGGGTACCCCGGCCACCAGCTGATTTTGAAGTTTCTCCAGTCCTCCACACAGACGGTCTCATTTTATCTCTGTGGTATGTATCACGCTCTTTGAGATGACTCGCGGTTGAGTGGGCCGTCCATTCTCATATCGACTTTGATAGATGGAACAGCCAAATCGAATCGTCCATATGAAACTATCACAACCAGTCAGGCACGTCCGATCTTGCATCACGAGTCTAGCCAGCCATCTCTCCAACCGAAGGCCAGTACAGTCTGCGACTCTGATTTTGAAGAGTTGCGGGTGTGACAAGGTAACCCCACTAATTCTCATGCCGGGTGCATGAACGCATTGGATTGCCGGGTGTCCTGGGCCTGGCTGGGGACCTAAGACAAACGTTGCTGATCAGTATCTGGCATTCTCTTATTATCCTCTGATAATTCAGGCATCGTCTCACACCGAATGTCTGCCAGTCCAAGAGATTTGCCACGGCGACACCACTTTTTAGCAAAGACGAGAACCATGAGATAGATGGCTTGGACGGGTCGTTCACACGTACGTAGCCACTAGCATCAACTCATGATTTTCATCTCATCAAGCTGAACTATGAATTTGACTCCGGTCAAGTAACACGGGACGACGACACTCTTTGGGACTGGCTAGCACCAAACTAAGTCAGGCACTGTCTGTATGTGAACAATTTGAGTCCAGAGAGGCGATCTTCCAGAATCATGCCAGTAGGAAGGGTACGGGCTAAACAACTAGCATATTGATTCGTTCGAGACTGTATTTGGCCGGGCTGAAATCCGGGGAGCGTCCCAAAGGCCGGAGGACAGGGATTATTACAGCCTAAGTCCCCGGGGACCTTATCAACCAGACTGGCTGGCCACACGGCTACCTATCCGGGCCGTTGCCAAATCTCCAACGAGTCCTGCCAGTCCATCTCGAAACAGGGGACACCCTGACTGAGTGGGACCACCGGGGACACCCCTTGTTCGACCGCCCATCAGGGTCCCATTTACTCCTAGTTAGACGGTACGATTGACCCAGGCTAGCCAGGTCCAGGTCAAGCCAAGCAACTCGCCTCCCAGAGACGCTGTGCCGGGACGTCATGATGGTACCGACAGATGAGTCGAGAGGTTTCACTGTGAGAATTGATTGCACACCTGAAAATGTCCACTTCTCTAAACGAATGTCGATGGATAGTTTTGTCAATTGAAGAAATACATATTCAGGAATATTGTGCCACGGCGGAAAGGCATTTGGGATTCCCAATGCGAGAACTTCTCTCGCAAGCCCTGGCAGCCGCGGACACGGATTCAGATTGCCTACAGTCTGGGGTGGTTAGGCGTAGTTGGTGGCTCGCGGAACAAAACGAATCCAACACGTCGGATCCTCTCTTTTGCCTCGCTCTCAAAAGTGGTTAGCTCCCACTGATACATATCCAACTCGGCCAAGCTTGCACTGCACACCCGCTGCTGCACCAGGATGTCGACACCCGGCTCCGCGAGACCAGAGCCTGCCACTAGCAAGACGATGGAGCTGTCGATGCCCTCAATGTTCAGGGCCTGTGCCATCCTGTGGTCTCTGCACGACGGCGGTGTCGATAGCTTCAGAGCACGTTCTTGCAGAGACCTGCGAGGTGAAGAGAGTTTGCAAAAGGCCCACAAAGAGGATCAGTGGAGCTGATAATCCGAGCGAGCATATGTACATACATGCATACATAGGTATGTACACAGGTCGTAGACTGACGGACGGCCCAATAGCCCAAAACTCTTCAACGTAGTCAACGCAATCGAGTAGGTAGTCGCTTGCCACTGGTATCATGTTTGCAAGTGGCCAATGGTGAGTGCTGTTTGCATTTCTGGGGTCATCGCTTAAGATAGGCCACAATGATGCGCTGGGAAATCTTTTCGGCCGGGCCAGAAACCATGAACAGCGACGTTGGAATAGACCCTGTCAGCTTTGCTGCCTTGTACACAGCTAGTCGACGCAGTTGGTGATCTCTTTCTAGTGAGCTATATTTCAATGTGATCTAGGAATATGTGATGCGCCGTCCGCCTTTTAGGCAAGGACAGGACCTTCTTCTTTTGCAATCTGAGAGGTCTGAAGATGTTTATTCGCGGCACAAAGCCATGCACTCTATCAAAACGGCTTGCAAGTTTGTGTGACGGCCACAATTGGCTTTTCTTGTTCTTGTTCCTGCATAACGGCGGCGGTCGCTTGGGGAAAAGCCCTGCCTTATGTTTCTGCATCAGATTGGAACGTTGTCATGCAAGGTACCAAGAGTTGCCACCAATATGTTGACATGGGCAGATGGACCAACGAGGGGGTCGCCCTACTAGCGACACGAACTCACCCACAAGAGCTGACCCAGCCTGTCAACGGATGCTTGAGGACCCAGCAGGTACCCCAGAATCGTTAGTGGCCCGGCTGTTGGAGGCCATTTTGATGGATGACTACTACCTGAGAGGAAGGATGTGAAGGTCGGTTTAAACATTGGGGGAATGATGTGAACCTCAAGTACTGTCGGAGGCACCTGGAGGAATTGATCAAACGAAACAAATGTATACGATCATTGCCTAACGTCTGTGGCGGCTCAGAATCGGCAGAAAGATAATAACGGGTTCAGTGGTGAAGATCTTTAGGAATCTGACATGGGTAAGCGTCTTTACAGAGAATACTTCATTGAGACGTGTGAGAAGGTTTGTATACCGATGGACGTACATCGAGCGGGCGCTCGTATGCATAAGCACGCACAAGTACTGACCTTAGGACACAAGACCGAGTCCATCTTTGGGCTAAAACATCAGGAATATGGATCGAGTAAATATGGATCCTCCTGTGCATGTGCATGTGCGAGCTCAGGTGCTTGTGCATATGTGGCTTGCATCAGGAAATGAGAAGTCGATTTGTGCCTCGATTGTGCGTGGGGATGCGTCCAATGCGCTTATTTGAGCAAGTGACCCATGCACTATTCCACATAATAGCATCCTCGTATGAACTGTTCCTGGCTAATGCAACCCCAAAGCATAGCACCACAGTCAGGCACAGCGACTTTGTGCATCAACTAGGGTTTCAGGTTTGAGGATACCCTTATGTTGGCCAATGGGACACAACCCGAAGCTCTAGCCTGGCATCAGCGGACGGTCACAATTCGGTCGTGCCGTTCATAATAGGCAAGGTTAGGGATTATTAGTTATCCACTACTCCGTCTAGTCCATACGCTGGTCCGTAACGTCGCGTCCTACGAGGAGATGATCGAGTATAGTGGGCCAAACCATGGTTGAGTTTTTGATAGTGAGGCGGAAACACGGGTAGAAACATTCGTATCAGAGACATCCAACGGAAGCCGTAAGAAGGCGAGACAAGCTTAGGGGACATATCACGAGCTATTGTCAATGCCAAGAACGAGTTTGTGCTGGATTCCACTCATGAATCGCGTGTAGTACATATTGATCACAGAAGTGTTTCACCTGTCCAAGATAAGTTTGACGATTGAAGGGTTCCGCACCGGAGGCTTGGGACCTTCTGGAACGTCGAGCTTCCGACCGAGGCTAGATAGAAGCCGGATTCTGGGGCGGTTCATCGCATGGTATTGTACGTTGAACCTGCGGTTATGGAGCCTCATAAGCAACATGGTAATTGCTCCGGTTGGAGTCTGTAACAATTCGGGGACATTTCCATCCGGTGCCAGGTGTCCCAGAGTATTGGAAACCATATACGTACGTACTAACAGATGCTTTCTGCAATAGCAGTCGCTTGGTGTTTGGTTTGGAGAGCTCAAATTACTGCCCTTTTCACATTCGAGATGAAGTATGTAAGACATTATTTAGGCGAGATTTCTCTCATTCAATTTGGATACCGACGGGAAAAGGGACCCTGGCCCCGGCTTCCCGTTGAAGATTCATATGATCTTAATGGATCTTCTGCTGCTGTGCAGATGCTCGCGTTGCGGGAAGAGGCGGCCATTCATCGTTTCATGTAGATGCCATGAAAATTGAGGGCGAACCCTTAAGATGAGGTCAAAGTTGGGATGACAGACGCTTTGGCATGAGAGAGACTGTCGGACTGCACCAGGGAATCGAAACCATAGTTCCCGAATACTATATTAGAAGCCCGTGTTAGTGCAGATCTCGATCTGAGCGGTTTTCACCATGTGGCCTGCCTGATCTGATACGGTACCTATTCTGACTCGCTATGGGCGCAATGGTGAGACGAACGATATCCAGCAAGCTGGAACAGGAAGGCACCGCTCTAGGCGAGTCAATCTTGGCTCTTTGACCATCACGTTTACAACGAGCATGAGTGTGGTGCCATTGTGACTGTTGTTACTGATATGAAGTTGCTTGACTCGTTGTCATTGCCAACAGCCTATTGCGGTATGGCACAGATGACCGAGCTGCACTACCCAACGTGCACTGGCTCGGTCGAGCGCCCATGGCGGTTGAGAGAGCTGGGGAGCTGAATCTGTGGCGTATTTAGAGGATCATGGTGCTCCTGGACCGTAAATGATTGGGGCATTGAGCTGGACTGTATGTACGTACGGATAGAGGTTGAAGAGACAACTAACTAACTGGAGTAATGGGGGCAGCCTGGGCAAGGTCCAGACAGCGAACAGGCGCATTTGAACGCCCAGGCCAGACGGGACGAAGCAAGTGAAGAACCCAAGACTCGATCGCATAGAACCTTCCCAAGAAGAGACTGGAAGTTGTTGACAATTGGTCGGGTTGGGGGCCGGACGTCAGTCTCCAGGGTCATGGATTGTAAGGTATGTGCGCTGTGATGGGATGAGATGGACCATATGGACATCAAGGACTTTGCGTTTGCTGGGTAGGATTCTGACAGTCTGGGTACCGACTGGCCCTTATCCTGGGACTTGGAAGCTGGGATGCTTCTCTGACGTTACATTTAGAAGCCGTCGCTGCTTCCATTGGACCCGTTGACCAAATTGACAGCCTATCACTACAAAGGACGGCTGGCTGGGTCATGCTTACCTCCTTAGGTACCCTATCCTTGTTTGAACATGTCAAATTTTACTTTATCCTCCGGGAAGGCAGATACCAAGTATTACTTACCTTAGGTAAGGGTAGGTTTCTACCTAGTTGACGATCGTATGACCGAAGCAATGATATTGAACCCTTCAATAGTAGATATCCCCGACAGCGTAATAGAGAGAAGCTTCGTGGAACAATGGCCACCGATCAGTATCTTCGACTAAGCATGGATAAATACAGCTGTGTTCTGCACAACGTCACGTATGTAATTCGAAGGGACGGAAAGGCCTGTGCCTGCAGTGCAGCAGGCGACGTTACTGGTATCTAAACGGCATAGCACTTACGCAATGCAGCTTCAGCTTACCTAGGTACCTTAGCTGTCGCCCATCGTCATACGCTATACGCAATAGATCGCCCACTACGTACGTTCTCATCCACAACTCAACTGGCGCGCGCAGCGCCAACATGCTGGGTCATGTATGCTGCTGGTGTTGCAGATAATAATGTAAGTTCAGCTCAGTTCAGGTACGAGATGCTAAGTTGCATTAGTGAGTCGTATGTACCTACCTAATAGGTAATGCTTGAGCCCCTGGGTAGCAGCTTGACCTAACTGGGTAGGTGCCGCTGGCGCTCCGTCCCGTCCAGTTTTTATGCAGAAAGATATTGGGCGATGAGACGTCTGAGAGCGCAACCGGGCTTGCCGCATAAAATTAATTCTCATCTCGGCGGGCTGTGCGGCCTCCCCAAGCCATTCTGGGCACCGATAACACTTTTGGGTACAGCGCGGGCCAGTTTCGTGGCATCACTTCTACTATATTGAGCTGGTAGCTTGGCTCGTCCTCAAACACTTGACTCGAGAATGGACTTTGTCCGAGATGGGTATCTTTACATACTGACAACGAGCTGTCATAGTATCGCTGTGCACATGCGAGTCAAGCAAGACTTGCGAAATGATACGCAAGACGAGGTTACCACTGTACTGTAGAGAGAAAAAAGATGCCTAGCAATACCTAAACAATCATATCAGACAGAAACTTGGATCTTGGACAAAAAACTGCAAAACGGCAATGTATGTATCAGTTTGACCAAACACCAATCAGGCGTACGTTTCCTCTTAAGATCTACCTACCTATTGTGTCATCAAAGGTTTGGCTTTCACTCGTTGTTTCAAACTTCCAGCTATTCATCCATGATTGACAAGTCTGTCCACCAAAGAGGCTTGCCGTTCCATATCGTCATCTATACTCACGAGCTTGTGTCCAACCAGAGACCGTAGCGGCCAGTCGTCACCACAGGCTGCTCCTTCTAACCTCGAACTACTGTACCTATCTTACCAGTACGAAACAGCGACGGCTACTTTGATGGGATTGGTGACGTCGAATGCTCCACAGAGTCGAGTATAGTCTGCCAGAGCCCGCGTCGAGATGATCAGCCAACCTAACAGGTCTGGAAATGAAGCAAGCGTCGTCTGTACCTTGCATACTCCGTAGCACATCCAGAGATGCATCGGGTGGAGGTGATACGACATAGCCCGGCGAATGGAAGCGTGCATATCGGCGCCGTCGACTGTGCAATGGCAAAAATGGACATGAGGAGGTGCACAACGTTGTTCCGAGTGGCCAGTTTTGGAGTTGTGCACGGCCAGGACCCATTATGGACGTGCCCAATCCTCACTATGAACTTAGCATACAAGTTATTTATTATTCTGTTACAACGAGGCGCGGTGAGTCTAATGCACCTTGATGCATGGCGACTCGCCAAGGCACTATCCTATCAGTGAACGGGATTATGCAGTTTCTGTGACGCGGTTTGCGGTTTGCGTGCCACCTGGGGGTAGGGAGGCCGCTCAAGGCGAGTGGTATTGCACCATGGCGCGCACTTTGTCTAGGGTCATCGCATAACTCGCGGCGCGTCTGCCATCCTCGAGACCCCACTGGTTGATGGGAGCCCAAACAAATGGAAGGGATAAGGCGAGGGATGGGAGAAATGTGCATTGCGATGTGCTCATCATTAATGGCGGCTGTGGTATTCATTCCGTTCGTCGGAGGGCTGGATTATGCTGTGCTGGACTCGGGTTTGTGGGTGATGAACACACACACATCACACACCAAGCGCGTACGCAAGCCAACCAACAAATACCTAGTCAAAAAGGGAAAAATATGGTAGCCTACAGAAGAACGAGACACCAGACATGAGACATGGGACTTGTGCACACTCGCACACGTCTTGCACAAGCGACCGAGGACCCTCTATTGCAGGCTTTTGGCTTTTCGTGCCATCCCATCCTTCCATACAAACAAGCATCCACATGAACATCCATACCTTATCCACTACTTTATGGCCGAGCTCGTTATTCAGTCGGCGCATGGGTTGTTGCATTGGTGTACAAAGTTGGGACTGGATAGGCTTCGGGGGACTACTCTCATACCGCGGCGGGCCATCCGGCGACGGATAGGCTCGAGGTTCCCAGCCGATACCGTCCAGAATTAGAAAAGCCAGTGGCTGCGCCATAGTGGTGTGGATGGGGAGCCGTGGCCCCCATGGCCCGTACTGGCAAGACTGGCGGACGACTGCCATGCTTAGTATGCCCATGGGCTTAAGTTGAAGAAGACCAGGGACGCCCAGGCCCGCACCTCATGTTTCCCTTGCCCCAGACATGACTTGGGTGCTTTGACAGGGGCCTGGGGGGCACTCTGCCGTCTGGTCCGCCGCTGGGTCCTTGAGGGCGTGTATGGGCGTGGGACAGATTGCGAGTGACAGGCCTGTGAACCAGAGAGTGAGGGTGGTGGATCCAGAGAATGGGATGTGGTGGTGGTGGATCATGATCCACAGCTCTCTGACCCTGGCTTGGTGATTGAGACACGACATGGAGGGTTTTCTAACTGACTGCCTATCAAGCACATCTGGTGTGAATACGCCAGGTCTCGTCGTCAGTACTTATCACTCCACGTCCCCGTGCTTGTTCATCCTTCGTTTCCCTCCTCATCGAAAGGTATGATCGACAGCCGCGTCGGATCTCTGTAATACTCTCTTCTCTTTTATACCAGGTTCTTCCTTCTTTTGTGAATCGTTCTTATTTGCTGGATATCCTCGTTCCTCGAGAGTCCCTCACATTCATTATAACCACCTCTTGCGGCACTCTCGATATACTTGATAAATCTCTTGCTCTTGCTTCAACTTCTTTGGACTAGACTTGAGACCTTACATGTACAACAAGAACGTCCCCAATTCACGCACCTAATACCGAGTCTCAACTCGTCGTCCACTCTTTGGAACAACACAAAAGAACCGAACACTACACCTTCATTAGGCCGATTGCCAGTCAAGCAAACTATACATACACCAATACCAACTTAATATCTAAACTCTCCAACCCGCTAACACCACAGCCAACTCTAAAGGTTTGTGGAATCCTGCAAATACCAGACAATGGATATGTGGCTAACACGATAGTCCTGTATAGAAATGGATTCCACAATGATGCCCCAGGCCGTCGGCCAAGCTCCCTTCTATTTCTACAACCCTGAGTCCAAGCATGATATGCGACAACACTTTGCCCAGCAACAAATGCATATGTATCCCATGGTTCCTACACTGCCCTCAACTCCAGTTTACTCGCGGCCCAGCTCAGCCAGCAACTCTCAGCCCCCCACTCTGTACAGCAATGGCCCAGCAGTCATGACTCCTACTGCCTCGCCACAGCCCATGTCGCATAAGCCCGCCATTCTGTTGGAGAATGAGCTGTACGAGAACTCGTATTTCCCCTCGACACCGCCTCTGTCAACCTCTGGCAGTACCATTGGCAGCCCCAGCGCCTGCGAGGTTCTCCAGACCCCAATGAACCCCATGTTTTCTGGGCTGGATGGTATCGATGGCTTCAAGGAGGCTCTCGAGCCTGTTGAGACCGCAGTGCTCGACTGGTCCAACTGCGGATCTCCCCCAATGACACCTGGTAAGTTTATTTTTATCTGAAAGCATTCAATTACCCGGATCGCACAATGGTATTGTGCCGCAAGTTCGGGCTTGAGCCTATTTTTGGGCCTGGTAGCGGGAAAGATGGTGGTGCTGACGTTGGCTGTCGCTATCTCGGCCCAATCACCTTCTGAGGCGCAGACCTCCAGTGCGCTGTCCCAGTACCTGAACAGTGGAGCAAACACGGGAATGACCTGATGGAGACTAACTGTGCATGATAGTGTACCTTCAATCTCAACTTGGCAAGGTTCCCTCTCTTAGCAACACCGCCAGCGACCTCGTGTCCACGCCGTCTCTGTCTCCCTCACCCGCGCCTTATGCCCGCTCCGTCTCTACACCGGATTTGGACGTCGACTTCTGCGACCCAAGGAATCTGACCGTCGGTACTGGTGCCATCAACAGCACCCTCGCCCCTGAATTCACTCTCGACGAGATCAAGGTTGAGCCCAAGATTCCTGCTCAGTCTTTTGATTTTAATCCTGCCGTTCCCCACGGCCTCCCCACCTTTGAAGACTTTTCTGATTTCGAGTCTGAGGACGATTTCGTCAACAGCCTCGTCAATCTTACTGAGCAGCCTGCTTCTGCTTCTGCTGATATCACCCGACCCCGGGCTTGCACTGGCTCCTCAGTTGTTTCCCTTGGACACGGCAGCTTCATCGGTGACGAGGACCTTTCATTTGACGACAACGAGGCCTTCCAGTTTCCCTCTCACCCTAGCCCTCCAGTCTCCTGTGCGTCCGAGGACTGCCACAAGGACAAGCGTATCAAGAAGACTTCCGTCGAGGAGAGCACCGTCGGCCCTGTCATGAACATGGCTGCCTCTGCCACCGAATCTGGCAACACTCAGGAGTCTTCCAACCAGGCCGCTGAAGCTAGCGACTCTGCTGCCTCATCTGGCTCAGAGGGTTCCCCTGCTCCTCTCCCTGCTCCCGCCAACCGCCGCGGTCGCAAGCAGTCCCTCACCGAGGACCCTTCAAAGACCTTCGTCTGTGATCTGTGCAACCGTCGCTTCCGTCGCCAGGAACACCTCAAGCGCCACTACCGTTCTCTTCACACCCAAGAGAAGCCTTTCGAGTGCAATGAGTGTGGCAAGAAGTTCTCCAGAAGCGACAATCTGGCCCAGCATGCTCGAACCCATGGTAGCGGTGCCATCGTCATGAACCTCATTGATGACGACTCGCACGCATATGATGGCTCCATGATCCCTCCCACGGCCGAAGATTACAGCAACTACGGCAAGGTCCTGTTTCAAATTGCCTCCGAGATTCCTGGCAGTGCAAGTGAAATGTCGTCTGACGAGGGCAGCGATGAGGGCAAGAAGAAGCGCAAGCGCTCTGACTAAATGGTCCATCAATCATACATCATTCAAAATGCTCAAGAAAGCTAGTCGATTATCTTGACATACGCCCGATACGACGCTGACGACCTTCTTCTTCTTCGGCCATCCGCTCAATTTTGACGGTGGCATTTGGGTCACGGAACATTTTTCCATTTAGGTTACAACCTTGGGTAAAAGGGAGTCTTCACACACAAAAGAGTGCAAGCGATAATGAATGCATTTACACATCGTCACTATACCTGTATCAACAATATCCACAGCCTCGCTACGCATCACGACACTAGGGAGGACATTTGATTTCATCGGTTTTTTGTTTTTGTTGAAGAATTGCAATGCATCGCCAAGGTCAGCCGTGCGACACGACACAGCTGGTTAAACTTGGGTTTCTGGTGACTTTATTCAATGGACACAATTGGCGCGAGAGGGGAAAAATTACTTGGTTTTGAGAACATTTGGGAGCGGCTCCTCACTTCACATCAGAATGGTGATGGATGAGTTTGCCAACGACAACGACCACCAGAAAAATTTGGCGGCTTGCCGTTCTTTACACTCGTTGTAATCATCCCGTGCGGCTGGAAGCTGGAACTGAAAGCTCGCCGGGACGACGGTATCACTTAAGAGCAGTGGGAGATGAAGGTGAAGGCGTCTGTCTTTTTCTTCTTCCATATTCTTGTGTTTACTCTGATTCTTTGTCTGTCGTTTGCCTGTTGCTGGATTTTTAGAGATGTCGAGTACAGGAGTGTGCCGGTCACAGTCATTGACAGACGCTCATCCTCACAACAATTCATGTACAATTTAGATGTTAGGTCTATTGATCAACAATTTACACAATGCTGCCACATATGGTTCATCTTACCTGTGATTCCATTCCATTCTTGAGTCCTTGGTGTAACTACTGTATCTCCAGCTGGTGGCTTGCGACTTACCTGCCTCTGTAGTCTGTTCACCACTTGTCGACGGATCTTTCAGTCGAGGCTAGGTCGGAATAGAAAAGTCCAGTTCGGATCGGCGATCTCGTGTGGCGCCTTGGGCGCTCAGGAACGAGGACCCTGTCCGTGCTGTCCGTGTTGGCGCCGGTGTTGGTGTTGAAAATATCAGGATAGCGCAGTCTGTCGGTGGGACTGATTGATTACCTTACTCGCGACGTGACGTGAGTAGGTACGGAGTATGTAATGCTGTGCACAGGATCCGTATTGTTTACCTAAAACTTGGTGCTGAACCAGAGACCCTGGATTGCCATCTCGTACCGTCTTCGGGTGATCTTCATTGCCGGGTCGACTCCCCGTCACTAGGTCCAATACAAAGAGGACCCTGAGCCTGAGCTTGAGCCTGAGGCGGAGATGAGATAGAGATAGAGATGGAGATGGGATGGGATGGGACTTTGACGGTTGAATGTCACTGGATTGCCATTTTCCAGGCTAATATTGACAATCTGACGCCTTTCGTTTCCAAACATTGGCATTGGATCCGGCTGGTCAAGTCGAGGTCTCGGGGAAAAGATAAGCTCTTGGCTCGGTAGACCAAAGGCTTGCTAGATTAGATCACAGCACAGCCGGGCACTTGTTTATTTTGTTTTAGTTCAGCCAAACCCAAGATGAAACATGGTGAACTGACTTTCTCATCCCTTTTCACGGAGTAGTAGCTCACGGGCTAACAAAAGCTTCAGTATCGCAAAATCCCCAAGGTACCTTACCTAGTACCTACCTGGTCAAGCTTGATGGTTATAAGCCCAGGGGGCCCACAGAGAAACGAGCCTAAACGTCTACCACCAAAATGAATCAGCTTGGCGCTATCAATATCACCTCTTATTACACTACACACCTCATCCCCATTCACCACCAAACTCCGCTACACTACTCCGTACACCACACCAAATGTCCGCTCCTAATTAAAAAGTATGTACGCCAGAGGCTTTCTTCAAGCCTTCCACCCCGTATTTAGAATAATTGCTAAATTACTGGTAGAACTATCTTTCAGGTCTCATTTCCCAGCTTCTAAATTCGCTGCCTGACTGACTGCGTACAACTTCCGGAGAGCAGTGCCTGGTCAACGGCCACCGTTACATCAACCATGTCTTCTGAAAAGCTCAATGTCATTGCTCTTATCTCGGGGGGCAAAGATAGCTTCTTCAGCTTGATCCACTGTATCGAGCACGGCCATCAGATCGTGGCTCTTGCAAACCTGTTCCCAGGACCAGCACCAGACTCAAGTTCTGCCATTTCAGGCGGACAATCACCGTTCCGTCGGGAAGACGCCACCAAGGCTGGACCAGAGACCAATCTCCAGGCACCTTCGGATCTCTCATCTCCCGTGGGCTTCCAGCACATCGATCCGGGTACCTGGGCACCCCAGCCGCCTGATCCTGCCATAGGGGATCATGACGGGCTTCGGGAAGCCCAGGGCTCCGGGGAATCTTCCGACACGGACCTCAATAGTTTCATGTACCAAACAGTCGGGCACGAAGTCCTCCCCCTGTATGCCGATGCAACTGGCCTACCGTTATATCGGCTACCCATCACTGGGCGTGCGGTTCGCCATGAGAGGGACTACGATGCCACGGCTAATGCCCAGGACAAGGTCCAGGACAGCGATGAGACGGAGTCTATGCTTCCCTTGTTACAGTCCATCATCGCCCGCCATCCAGAGGCTAATGCTGTATGCGCCGGTGCCATTCTCTCCACCTACCAGCGCACCCGTGTTGAGTCAATAGCACTGCGCCTAGGTCTTGTGCCCCTGGCCTACTTATGGCAGTATCCAGTCTTACCACCCCCATCCGCAGCCATCTCAGCCGATACCCAGTTGTTGATCGATATGGCCAATGTTGGACTAGAGGCACGGATCATCAAAGTTGCCAGTGCTGGACTAGACGAGAATCATCTCTGGGAACGTGTGTCAAGCGAAGCAGGCTCGAGTCGTGTCAAAAATGCATTACGCAAGTTTGGCTCTGCTCAAGGTGCGGCAGCCCTAGGAGAAGGTGGTGAATTCGAGACAATCGTCCTGGATGGCCCATCTTCCGTGTTCAAGAAGAGAATTGTTGTCCCGGAACAAGGGCGTAGGATAGTGCGTGAAGGAGGTGGTTGCTCATGGCTAATGTTGGGTGGTGCACGGTTAGAAGACAAGCGCGATGCTGCAGGCAAACCAGCTGCTCGGATCCCCAGTCTCCTCGATCCTTACTTCAAGACTGTATTTGACGACCTGCCACGACCCATGAACGAGTTCAAAGCCGCAAAGGCTTCTGCTATTTCAAGGAGTTTGACGTCACTACCCCAAGATGCAGGAAACTTCACTACTGATAGCGAGGTTCTGCGTTGGTCCGTACTTCCAGACCTGGGGGCGGGTGAAATGTCGATACAAGATGAAACCATCCAGGTCATAGAGAAGATCAGAGATTTGGCGTCAGGGGCCGGTGTTCAACTCTCTCAGATCACAAGTACCATCGTCATCTTAAGGCGCATGTCGGACTTTCCTAAGGTTAATGGCGAGTACGGCAAGATATTCACCAAGCCAAACCCACCTTCACGAGTGACCATTTCGTGTGGCGACCTCCTGCCGGCTGGTGTGAATATTGCCATCTCCTTAGCTGCTCCTACACCTAGAGCGACACAGGACCGCAATGGTCTCCATGTCCAGTCCAGGTCATACTGGGCACCTGCAAACATTGGCCCCTACAGTCAGGCGATAGACGTGCCCGTGACAGCTCATGACCAGCATACAGGTCTTCGGTGCATCTCCATTGCCGGTCAAATCCCCTTGATTCCGGCAACAATGGTCCTCCCTTCCACGCCTGAGAAGTCACACGAACTTCAAATTGTCCTATCTCTGCAACATTTGTGGCGAGTTGGTCAGGAGATGAAAATTCAGTGGTGGACAAGCTCAGTTGCTTACTTCCCCCGTGCCAACTCGTCTGAAATCCAGCGCAGCGCCCAGCTGGCAGGGTATGCTTGGAAGCAAGCACACGGATCCCCGGATGAGGAGGTGGGCGGTGATAACGGCCCTGATCTTTGGGACTTGAAATACAACCCTGCTTACATGTCGCTTGGTAACGATGACAAGACAGCCCGAAAACCCCTTCCGGACTGGGAGGCACTGACTCTCCGTCAACAGAATGAGCCTGAGACATGTATCCCGCCTATGTTTGCTGCTGAAGTGGAAGAGCTGCCACGGCAGGCTGCTGTGGAGTGGCACGCTCACAATGGCCTTTCAAAAATGGAAGAGGCGAGTTTTTCGATGTGTTCCTTGCCTGAGCTCACGCTTCCAGGCTGGAAAACATGGCATTCCGTCGTCACAACCACAAGTGCTACTGTAATCTACAGTACAGCAGCATATTATTATGCTGATAGGCCTCATTCTGCTTCCCTGGAAATTCTGAAGATCGATATGTGCAAAATCATGCAGGAATCACTTCATCAACTCCGCCCTCATGGGCCAGAAACGGTACAAACCAAATTGACTTTGGTGTATGCAGATGCGACTCAAATTGCTTCCATATGGAACAACCTTGAAGATACATGCGAAGTGGCACTTATCCCGTGCCGGTCGATCTGGTCGTCTGATGGACAAAGTGTTGCTATTGTTGGCTTGTTTGAAACGACCTTCATACGAGAACCATGACTCCATGACTGATTGATTGTATGAATGCATTTACAAAAATTTACAACTTGAAATGTCTTCTATGTCCAATACCCTCTTATGCACACCCAAATTTGTACAATAGGCAACGATGTTGGGCCAAGCCAAGTCTCGGAGGTAACTCCTCGCCCAACAAGCTGAAACGATGGTGTTTAATTGGTCTACAAGATACACAGCTAATACTACCCGATGTTGTGACGCCTCCAATTCGCACCCTGAACCTATTCAGCAATATTTGTTCCTAAGCACTGACGTATTTCATGTGTTGAGGCGGATATCTGTCACCGGCAGGTGTGAAAGATGCAAGTAGCGTGTCGATATCGCGCAAGTCCTCTTCCGTAAGATCGATGATTGTCGCGTTCTCGCGGATACGGTCAGGCTTGGTAGAGCCAGGGATGGGCACGATCGTAGGCATCCCCGGGCGATGAGAGAGAGATAAGAGCCAGTTGATGGCGATCTGGCTCACTGTGCATCCCTTCTTCTTTGCAAGGGCTTCGATATCATCAACCAGCTGGACATTCTTGCGGAAGTTGTCGCCTTGCCAGCGTGGGTGGATCTTGGCACGCATGTCATTCTCTGGAAGATCCTCGACAGACTTGATCTGTCCTCCGAGGAAACCTCGCCCGAGGGGTGCTAGAATCTTGTGTCAGTGATCATGTCACTTCCTGGGGTGTTGGAGTAGAGTACTTACAATAAGCAAGAACTGGGATGTCAAGTTCGCCACAAACCTCGAGGAGGCCATTGGTCAGGGGGTCCGTGGTGAATAGAGAAAGCTCAATCTCGAGTGCAGTAATCTTGAACTTCTTTGCAGCACTTCGGAGTGTGTTGGCGTTGAGCTCGCTGCACGAGATGCCGTCGATTTTGCCATCCTTGACATACTCGCTGATTGCTGCCAGAGTGTCATCCTCGTAGTCAACATTGGGGTCCTTGCGGCCGATTTCGAAGGAAGCTATCCGGCCAACAGGGCCCAGGGTTTTGAGGCAATCATCGATACTGCGGCGAATATTCTCCTTGGTCCCGAGAGGCACGTAGTTAGGGCCCAGGCCCCCCTTGATGGTGAGAACAATCCGATCAGCATCTTCTGGATACTTTTCAAGGTATCGGCGCATGAGAGCTAATGAGTTTGCATCAGGGGGTCCATAGAACTCTCCACCGTTAAGCCAGTTACAACCCGAGTCGAGGGCGGTGCGAATGGCGGCGAAAGCATCCGCGTCAGGTAGAGGGCGCGCAGTCAGGCCTTGGGAGTGGTCAGCATAGTAACAATAAGAAGTTGTGGTTCATCAAGGGGGATGAGTACCCATGAGACCAAAGCCGATAGGTCCAACATGCTTGCCGAGGATTTGGTGAGCCATGGTGAGTTTGGTGGAAGTGGAAGTGGAAGTGGAAGTAATGTAGGTTTATAGGGAAGATGAAGATGGATTATCTGTTGGAGAGGAAGTTGTTTAGAACAGTGTGATGCGAATTGATATGATGAGGAAACAATGTCTCTAGAGCTACCTAATCTCTGTATTTAAATATTCTACTCCTCTTAGAACCCCCCTTCTTTTTCGACTCTATTGCTTCTCCATGATGCCATCGTGGTTCTCTTACACGGTTGTAAGAGCAGATTCCGGAATTAAACCGGTGGGTAGCAGAGTCAGCCAGTGGAGCATTGGATTGGTTTCCTAAATAGGAAAACGATTCGGATGCGAGATGCCGGCAGTGGAGAGTCAGATCCGGTGTTTAGTAGGGCAGTCCGGAGTTTGCGATTTCATAGACCCGAAGAAGAGAGGATGTATAGAACAGGACTCGGAGATATAAGAGCCACTAGGAGTTGTTGGCCTGCTACGTAGTATATACTGTGATCAGGTAGTGAGTAGTGAGCGCGTGTTCCAGGCATGAAGCACGAAGGCTTCTTAATTAACTGACCAAGGTATCGAATGAGGAAGGCCATGAGGCATTTTGATAGACTCTCCGGGATCGTTAGTGACACAGGCAACAACATTTTTTTTTAACATCAGGAGGTATGATAGAGCATCCAGGATAAATTGTCCCGTTTGTCATTGTACATTAGACAAGGAAGACGATAAATCGCAATAGTCAGTACCCGCGGGTATGAGATGAACCACTCTTGGGAGTCTTGCAACTCGTCACAATGCGCCCGCCATAGAATGATCATATGACGGTGTTATGTCTTCTGACCAACAGATTCTGTTAGAGAATTCAGCAAAGACTCCTACTTGCCTATCCATGATGATTTCACCGCTATGGAGAGAACTTTGGCTTAAACATGTCAAAGTGAAGGTATTCAGACCTCGGTAGCTTTATTGGTCCCACCGTCGTCATTCTGCTTCCTTAACACTACCTACTAAGGTATGACGTGCTTCTGCTTAATTTGGTGTCATCCAATGGAGATACAGATGCTTCAGCCGCTGAAGAGTGCGGAGCGCCTGTCACAGGCGACAACCCCACTGTAGGAGGCTACGGTAGTTAGGTACTAGGACTTGAGACTAAGCTTGTCTTGACCTCAAATGTTCTTTGAACCTACAATAACCTTCCATGTCAACGTTGGAAAACACGCACACACACACGCAACGCTCGCCATATCGTACTAGAACCCTTCCGTCTGTTCCTAACGCTCTACCGCAGTACAGTCTAGCCGCGTTCTATTCTCGCCAGGCCCCTTGACTCTCACCAATCAATCGTGCTGCTTGTGATGGCTGAGAATGCTCTAGATGCAGATGCCAATGCAGATTCAAATGCGAATGGCCCCGCCCCACGAGCTTCAAGTGTCGGGTTTCAACTAGGACGGCACTCGTCTTCAAATGTGCGCATAAATGAGATACTTGAGGTGTGTATCCTCCCGTTCTTGTAAAGCGAGCGAGTGAGTAAGACACGGCACGGGTGGTTCATGAGACAGTGTGCGGTACAGCCATGTTCTTATCATGGTTCGTTCTTTGCTTGTCATGCGGGCTGGCAGCTATTCCGTACAAGCCCGATAGCACTTCAGGCTGGTACCGGTCCTGGTAGATATCAACAGGCATGTAGTCGACTATCTATCTATCCATCTCGCCGTTGGTCTTTGTGGCGTCTGGGAAACTGCCGGCCCCCCTGCTCGACATCCAGACCTTAGCCTCCGAAAGATCATCCGAATCTCGCGTGCTCTTCTGGCTCTCCTCCTCCTCCTCGTTATTCTTCTTTCTATCCCTCGCTTGAGCACAGCACCCCAATGTTGAGTGAGCGCTAACAAGAACGACTTTTCTTCCTGGTAACAGAACGCTCGTGAACGCGCCGAATCGATGGCCGGTCCTTCTCCTACCCATCTCTCACCCCGGGCCGCCGGCAGTCCCATCCTTCCGCCCAACTCATCGCTCAGGCCGAGCCCTGTCAACGAGGACAGCAGCGCCGACGAGGCTACTGGGTTCATATCTCATACGCCGCCTCTCAATTACAACTCGCTTAATGTTACAAGTACTGCGACCTCGGCACCGCAGATCCGTAAACCATCCTTACGCCAACGACCATCTTCCCAACAAAACAATGGTGCTGCCCAGAACCCGGAGACTACTCGACAAGCCAATTCGGAGAGTGGGAATACATCGTGGTGGCAAACTCAGGCAGAGAAGTTTCAGTCGATAGAGCTGGAGAACAAAGGCAGCGTTGCCCGAGATCACCTCGCCATTGGTAAGCCTCACCCTTGGTACTTCGGGTTAACAATCTAACGACGTCCAAGAACGAACATTTCTGGCATGGCTTCGCACATCTCTCAGTTTTGCATCCATAGGGATAGCAGTGACACAGCTCTTTCGTCTCAATACGTCTCTCGAAAGCGAGCATGGCAATAACTCTCGGAGCAACACCCAGACGCTACGACATATGGGCAAGCCGCTTGGGACCACGTTCCTCGGTATCAGTATACTGATTCTCTTCCTTGGCTACAAACGCTATTTTCAATCCCAGCACTGGGTCATGCAGGGAAAGTTTCCCGCCAGTCGTGGTACAATCATGATTGTTGCGTTTGTCGCCTTGGCCATCATGGTTGTTTCTCTTGTGGTCGTCATTGCTATCCAACCGTCTGAGCATGAGCTATGATTTTGCGACCCGACTTGTAGTATACTCTGGCATGACTTGAGGTCACTTCTATTATTGCATTATTCGCGCTGGAGCGATAATGTTTCTGCTTATCGCAAGTGGTTTGCTTTTGACGCGGCGCATTTATGGGGGTTTACATCATGACTTGATACCATAGGAGTATTTGAATGTTGAGCTCTGTTCGTATGATTCCATAGGCTGGCGTATATACAAATATCTGAAGTGAGAGACACCAACTACTGTCAGGTTTATTTTATAGGTAATTGGGTACGTCTGAGCTCTCATGATAGGAAGCATCATGACTTCGCTCGAAGTAAGCAGCTGCTAACTAAGGTACCGTAGTAGGAGTACCTAGTAGCCAGACAACTAACGTCAGAGCGGGTTATGGCGGGGTCTGATCATGGAAGATCCCCCACCTCGTATTCTGCTCTTCTCTTACATACACTTACATCTGCAACAACACAAAGTCAGTAATAATGGCTGTCAAAAGAGAGCCAGTCGATATTCCTGCCTTTGCAACCACCCAAATCGCTCTTCTTGAACAAGAACTTCAGACAGAGATCAATGAGACAAGCACACTCATCTCCAACCACAGCCCCACAGCCCTTCAACGAGCTGGCCTTGCTCTGACAAACCTCGTTGTCTCGGGCCAGCGTACGGGTCTTGGGGGCCGAACAGTTCTTGAGCTCTCTCCGGATGCCGCCACGGGCTCACCTGACGAACTACCTGAGCATGGCTTGCGCACTGGAGACATTGTTCTTGTCGCTGAGCAGCCGGCGGGAAGCGCCAAAAAGCGTGAAGTAAAGGATTTGGAGAAGAAGGGAGCGAGAGGTGTTGTCACCAGAGTGAGCAGAGGATGGATTGCTGTTGCGATCGATGAGGGGAAGGAAGAAGTTGGCTTCTCGGGCAGAGTATGGGCTGTCAAATTGGCAGACGAAGTGACATACAAGAGGTATGTTGAGTCTTCACCTTCATAACTGACAGCGATCACACAATTAACCATCCCCGTTGAAGAATGAACTGGGCAATGGAGAAGCTGAACAAGATGCAAGAGTCGGAATATTCTAGTTTCATCAGAGTTCTCTTCGGCTTATCCAGCCCCTCACCAGTTTCTGAAGACTTATCTAAAGATGAAACCGTGTGCAATCTCGAGTGGTTTGATCCAACGCTCAACGACTCACAAAAGAATGCAATTCGGTTTGCTTTGCTGTCTCGAGAAGTCGCATTGATTCATGGGCCCCCGGGAGTGAGTGGCCTACTTAAACTGAAGTGGAAAACACTTGCTCACATATTTATGCGTAGACTGGCAAAACTCATACTCTAATCGAGCTGATTCTCCAGATGATCAAACTGGGTCAAAGAATTCTTGTCTGCGGGCCCTCCAACATTTCTGTTGACAACATCGTCGAGCGACTAGCTCCTCACAAGATCCCGATCCTTCGTCTGGGTCATCCAGCTCGTCTGCTGCCTTCCGTGGTTGACCACTCGCTCGACGTACTCACGCAAACATCAGAAGCGGGTGCTATTGTAAAAGATATCAGGACAGAAATGGACACCAAGCAGGCCTCGATCAAGAAGACGAAAAGCGGCAAGGAGCGCAAAGCGATCTACACTGACCTCAAAGAACTGAGAAAAGAGTTTCGTGAACGAGAACGTCGCTGTGTTAGCACACTAATTGGCGGCAGCAAGGTCGTTCTTGCAACACTGCATGGGGCAGGAGGCTATCAGTTGCGGAACGAGGAGTTTGATGTTGTTATCATCGACGAGGCCAGCCAAGCCCTTGAAGCCCAGTGTTGGGTCCCTCTCGTATCTGCTAAGAAGGTTGTCTGTGCTGGTGACCATCTGCAGCTCCCGCCAACCATCAAGTCAAGCAATGCAAAGGTCAAGGCGCCAGTAAAAGATGGCGCAACGGTCACAAAGGGCACCACGCTTGAGACCACCTTGTTTGACAGACTGCTGACATTGCATGGGCCCTCCATCAAACGCATGCTAACCACACAGTATCGAATGCACGAGAGTATCATGCGGTTCCCTTCTGATGAATTATACGACTCCAAGTTGATCGCTGCTGATGCGGTGAAACATCGCCTCCTGAAAGACCTTGAATATGAGGTCCAGGACAATGAGGACACCAATGAACCTGTCATCTTCATAGATACACAGGGAGGTGACTTTCCCGAAAAGAACGAGGAAGACGAAAAGGAGACTCCTAGAAAGGGCAGAGCAGGTTTGCATGATGACAGTAAGAGCAACGAGATGGAGGCTGCTCTTGTGCAACAGCACGTGAGGCAGCTCGTGGGTGCCGGGGTCCGCCCAGAAGATATAGCTGTCGTGACACCTTACAATGCCCAGGTACGTCCCAAAATGTAGAGTGAGACAGACGTATGTTGACTGTGAGCGGTCTATAAGCTCGCCATACTAGCTCCGCTGAAAGACAAATTCCCGGGCCTCGAGCTCGGTAGTGTTGACGGCTTTCAAGGTCGCGAAAAAGAGGCCGTAATCGTGAGCCTCGTTCGGAGCAACTCTGAGGGCGAGGTTGGATTCCTCGGCGAGAAGCGCCGTCTCAACGGTAAGGTGACATCCCGATGCTTACCGTCATGATTTGGGCCATCCGGACATCAAAGGATTGGTTTGACTAATACACGTGTACTCAGTCGCAATGACACGCCCGAAGCGTTCTTTGACGGTTATCGGAGACTCGGAGACAGTTCAGAGGTAAGCGATGATGCAGTGCACTTGGGATGGGGACCTGGGCCCCGAAGCTGCAGCCGCTGGTTTGACAAGTGCTGCGCAGATTGTTCCAACCATTCACCTGAGACGAGACATTATTAACGTGCCTGTTTCACAGGGGAAGCAGCTTCTTGAAGAAATGGATGCAGTATCTTGAAGACAAGGCCGACCTGCGATACCCAGATGCATCTAGCTTAACGCACGACTAACCGGAACTGAGAGCTTTCACCGTCTCGCTTCCAGTCGACATGCTTGCTTGTCGTCGATACATCCAGAGGTAGGGCAATAGGGTCTGGAACTCGTCCTAAATCTTTCGGCCGAAATGGTCGAGTGCGTAGAAGCTGTCAGATCAAGACTGCCACGCTGCTTGACACGATGAACGGGGGGTTGACCTGAACGATTGACCTCAGCTTGTCCTGAAACAGCACCTGCAGTAGCTTGCAGCTCCAACGATTGATGGCTCGAATGACAAAGAAAGATGGAGATGATATCTGTACGCATACATACATAGAAGAGCTGGCAACTAGACCTTTCCTAGTCGGGCCAGGACCTATTCGATTCGTGCGAGCCCGTGTGCTGTGTTGTTGGAGATGGTCGGGGAAAGGTGAGAAAGGTGCTAGAATATGGATAGTTACTCAAGAAATGGGGTTGCGATGGAGGTCAATGTCGACATCCCGGCGATGTTTCAGGTTGCTCACTTGTTGTGGGACTGTACCGAACCGTGGGGGACAATTATTCCTTGTCCGTTTCCTTCCCACTCGCGTAGACTAGAGCACCAGGAAGCGGATCTTGATAAATTTGCCGAAAACACTAGAAGGTATTGTTTCTGAGTGACTGCCTTAGTACCTAGTCCAGTCCAGTCCATCCTGATTATATCTACAGAATTGTTGATTTAGCCATCAGGAGTCACTATGTGTGCCCCTGAGTCTGCAAGGGCGGTAAGAAACCCGCTCAAGATAAACGTGACATTCCAATGAGTTTCTTGGAATTGGGGAAAGGTCTCCTCAGTCCAAGACAGTGGCAGACATTGTACGCTCCGGCTTGGCAGCGTATAGTTAATGATGAAAAAACGCCGTCGTGTCAGTTTCAGGGAACCCTGGCTCAGCAGCATACGACGTCAGTTGTCAGGAAGTGTCTCTACATAGATTTGACAGACTCTGAGATAAACAAGAGGGTCGTCGATTGTTACACAGCAGATATGATCAGACTCGCCCGTAATACCTACCGCTACTATGATGTAGATGTAGAAGGATGGAATTTGCAGATGGAAACGGGCATGGAGCTGATGAATAAGAAGTCGAAGCAATGCCTTGACTGGTCCATGATTTGATTGGCTCCCTTCACTACCTATCACCAAGACACCACCTATTTTTAGAGTAAATGTAGATCACCGTTGTTTGTGAGTTCCTAATTAGCCCACACTTGAATAGGCTGCCCGCTGAGCACTGAGGAAGTGATATCATTTGTTGAAGCTCACGTAGAGAATGCAGAAGGACACTTCAGGAAGGCGAACATGCCCCTAAAGATTTTTAGCCATCTATCCCTAGGTATTCTTACTACCTAGGTAAGGTAGGTATGGACTACTTCGTCGCATACGTCGTCGATGTCTTGTTGTAGGTACCTATGTCTGGTATGTACGCAAACTGATGACAGGGAATGAATAGCTATGTGAAACTATATATTCAAGTGGTGTTGTCTCACCTGTACTCTGTATGTACCGAGTAGTACCGGTATGTACTGTATGAGTTATCAGGTACCAAATCACAGCCTCTTCTTAGTTATTAGGTACCTTACCTTAGATCTCCAACAGCTGGGCTTTGACTTGGGGGGTATGATGCGCGGTTGGAGTTCAGAGTAAGAGACTAATGGTTGCTTTTTGCGGTGGCCCTAACGCTATGCAAACAAGCCCAGTTGAGCTGGGCCGCTTAAGGCCTCGGACGCTAAGTGGTTAGAGGCTCTGTCGTGCTTCGTTAGATCGCATGGGGCCGCAGATAGCGGGAGTCTAGTGCTTGTCCAGGCACAGACAGAGACGAGACTGTTGATACACTACGTACCAACAGAAGGTAATCGACCAAGGTTTCAAGACGAATCTGAGGCATAGTCCATTGCATGAATGATGGGCAGGCAGTATCAGCTGTGAGGGTGTCTACCATTTTCCCACGTCAGTGGTTATGAGTGGTCCATCTGTAACGCCATGAGCTCGATTTTCATCCCATACTTGATGCACTGTCATCGTCACCGTTACTTTAGTACCTAGTCTAGTACTATCGACAGCGCGTAGAGCAGACTATCGTATTGGCTTTCATTTCCACCTTTTGCCGCTCAGGGCATCCGTCTCTCATTGTTTAAGTTAGGTATAGTACTGTAGTTAGGAGCCGGCGCGTGCCGCTCAAATTGCAACCGTAGCACGATGGTCTTTTTAGTTGAGTAGGTACGTAGGTAGGTATGTATGTATGTATTACTCGATTTGTCGTGTTTGTTCTCTACTGGGGTAACATTGTAAACCTGCTCAATTCTGCTGTGCCTTTCTTGTATGCAAACACGTTCCGCAACTAAAGGTCCTAGGCGAGAGAAACGTACAGGGAGCCCCTGTCTCAACAATGCCCCGGAATGCCCTGTACCCGGCCTCGAGCCACGAGCCACGAGGCAAGATAAGATACCTACCTTAGTACCCAGATCCCAGACCGTTGAAGCCTCTAGACTACTCATACCTTAGTCTACCTATCGAGGCAGGCCATTGTCGTGTCACGTCCCCAGTCAATGGAATTCAGCACCCATTCTTGGCAACGACAGTCTTGTCATCTTTGATGGGCTCGTGCATTTCGATCTTGAGGCACTACCCTTGTCTTATCCTGTCCTGTCCTGTCGCTTCAACTGAATTGTCATGTCCAGGGTTCTCAACGGAGCGGTGCATCAACCCGAGTCCTAGTTATATGGTATGTCCGTTGTTCTCAATTCTGCTTCGTCCGTCTGCTCGACAAGGGTTTGCAAGAGAGAGGGTGCAACAACAGGTGCAGGTGAACAAATCCCTGTCTAGTCTAATACCAAAGAGCTCTCGAGATGGCTTTCAGGCTGCCTTATCACATACATAGGTATACATACATAGGCAGATAGATGGATGGCTTCCTCCACGCAACGTTTGAGAGCACTGGGAATGAATCCAAACGGCTTACCCATTCATCACTCACTCTCCCTAAGGTACCCTGATCCAATTCACCGCTCGTCTACCTACCTAGGTATCTAAATGAACCAGTGGACTGTAGGTGCTGTCCCCTCCCCCCGTCAGGGCCCCATGTCAGGTATGTCAAGCTGACAAGGACCCCCCTTTCGTCCCTCCTTGTCATCCAGCGTGGCATTGAACGTCTCGTCGCGCTTCAAGAACCCGCAAATGGTCCCTGTCCCGCACCATCAAGCGCGGTTTCGCATGGCGTGCGTCTCATGTCTAAATAACCAGTATGTACTCTGTATGTGTCTATGTACGGATATGTAGGTATGTACATAACTATATCTGAGCCGACATTAATAGGTGCCAGTCGCCCACCCACTCGGACCGCTCCAAGCCCATGTGTACTTTGCTGTATGGTCTGGTATGGTACGGTAATGTATGTATGCATTTGTTTCAAACCCTCTCGTCCTCCCATTCTTCTTCTTCCTCTTCTTCCTCCTCCTCCTCCTCCTCCTCCTCCTCCTCTCCAGTCAGTCCCTGGATTCCTGCTCGCCCTTTTCGGTCGGCAAGGGCGACTTTTTTCCTAGTCCCGCGATGCCATACCATAGGCTGTCGACAGATTAACTTGACTCCCTCCTTTCTTCTCACACTCGTTTGGCTGTTTCACGCCTTGTCTTAATGCGCCCTTGAACGCAGAGAAACCAAGCTCATCAACCTGATGATAGGCCAGGCTGCCCTTGTATGGATGAGCGCACGGATTGTGAGCCTGTTTTACGAGCACTCCTTCATGAATATGCGCCAGGGCATGTCATCCATCTACAGTATCTAACTCTGACCGCTCTTACTCCGACATTCCATTCTGTTACCTTCGCTTAAGACCCTTTCATCATACCTATTTTTACTTCTCTATTCGATTCGCAGCTTGCTGTTCTCCTTCACGTTTCCAACATGAAGAAGCCGTGGAGATCAGCAGCCAGCACTGCTCCCACTGCTCAGCCTGTTGATATACAGCAGTCCAATATTCGCGGCAGGATCTCTGGGCCTGTCCCTATTTCGACTTCTTTGGATGACGAGTTCCCTATTCGCAACCCAGGTACCAACATGGCTACGCCTCTGCAGGGTGAATTCAATGAATCCCAGGCCAAGGCCGCTGAGCCCACCCCGTCGCGCAACGATTTCAGATCTCCCACGTTCTCAGAGCCTCGTCGGAATGGACCTCACGCTTTCAGGGAAGAGCCGAGGTCATCGTTGCATGCTCGACAGCCTGGCACAATAAGTCGCTTGCAAAAGGCTGAACCATCCAACAACGTGCGGCATTCCTTCGTCAGCGCGGACACAAGGGACAAGGAGCGCCCTCAACGGAAGCAGTCAACTCTCCGGGGCGCTTTGGGGAAGCTTTTCAATCGAAAAAAGAAACCAAGCGGCAATGATAGTTCCAACAATACTGATTCAGAAACTGGTTCCACGCCAATGCGCCCCGGGCCACACCGTCGATCAACGGGTGAAGATGGCCAAGACTCGGTGCCTAGTTTAAGTCATAGAGACAGGTCAGCTCCCAGGTCACGGACTCGACCTTTCCCAGGAGCGGAATCCAAGCGATCAGCTTCCCTGCCCATCACTGAGTTTGATCGGGCGTTAAGATCCCACTCTATCCGCCCAGAAGATGTTCGCGCCATCGAGAGCGCGCGCAACTCGCTGAGCGCTGACTTTGGTCTATCGCACGCCCGGATAAGTGCAACCAGATTGCGCGAGTACAACTTGGCGGGCCTTTCACCGCGACCTGCTAGCAGTCATGGCCGGGAGAGTCGGCAAGATCAGAGTGACGACAACGCTCACGAGATTGGCCGTGCTATCACCAGCGACCTCCCAGGCGTACGCCGAAGATCGCGGAGCTTATCGGGGCTACCAGATGAAAGCCATGGCCATACTCGTCGACGCAGTGATGAGATCAAATATTGGAGGGAGAGTTACGGCCCGACCTTCATTATTCCGGTGTCTTCAAACCCCGCCGAAGGAGAAGGCATCGCCATAGAAGAAATCGAACAGGCCCAGCAAGTAGAGGACGCTCCAAAAGAAACACAGGCAGAGCCTTTCAATTTTGGGTCCTTTGCAGACATGAAGCAGGTGGGAGGCATGAAAATCACGCATGCAGCAAACCTAGAAACCCGGATAAACAATCTCGAGTCTCGAGTCTATCGGCTGGAGCAGGCTCTCGACCGAATGTGTGATGCTGCCCCAGGCTGGCAGCCACACCAGGGACCACCAGATCGACCTGCGCCGCCAATTCCCATTGAGGGTCAGGCCAACACGAATTTGCCAGATAGTCAGGCTGATCGAAGCAGATGGGACCATAGAAAGAGCTTCGGTCGTTCCAGCGGCTATCCAAATTATTCAAAAGCAGGCCAGAGAGGAAGCGTGTTGCTTGATCCGCATTCTTCGGCTATTCTGAGCGACAGTAACAAAGACCGTCCCACCTCGACTGCAACAATCCGTGGTGCAGCTAGTCTCCCGAGCCTTCTTAAGAACACCCCTGAGACTTTCACCATGGACCACTATACAACACTCCTTGCCCTGATTCATACCGAACGCTCAGCACGAGAAGCTCTAGAGACTCAGGTCAAGACGCTTGGCCACCAACTCAGCATCTTGTCTCATTCGGTAACCACGGATAGCGGGTTCGATCCGCCTCCGACAGCCAAATCCTTCGGTGACAGGTCTGCGTTTGACCACGACGACGACGACGACGATGACGACGATGACGACGATAATCTCGCATCCTTGGCGATCATGACAAGATCGCAAAACCGACATATCGACCCCGAGGACTCGGGCATTGGAACCGGTCATGGAGACGAGAGCGAATACTCTGACACTTTTGAAACCCCTCGCGAAGAGGGACATAGCTTCGGAGCGTTCGGTGAAGATCTGGACAAGGAAGATCTGGCGCAAACCAAGGCTGCACGTACCCTTTCCCTGTCACAACTCACCATGGGTCGGGGCACCCAGAAGTCTTCACAGCAGGTTCATCGGGTTATATAACCAGTCACGCCTCTTCACAGAGCACGTTGCACCATCGAGGCGCTCCAAAAACTAACATACCCGATCACACATGTCTCTTATCCAAGAATACATACCTTGGTTGCACGATATTTGGTGGCATATGACTTATGACCTCTCTACGACGACCGCCTTCTTCCTCATCACGTCACACTCATTACCTTACCACATTTACTTGTCATATCTACTCTTTTTACAACCGGCGTCTCGATAGACATGGCGCAGCGCTTTGGAACGTGTGGCATGCTATTGTTTCTGTTTCTGTATTTTATCTTTTCAAATTTCTCTTATTCTGCATTGGATACTTACCCAGCTCTGGGTGTCACAGGTTGGCGTAACTAGGAATTTTTGGGCGAAAACAGCGGCACGTCACTTTGAATTAGCGATTGAAGGTCATCTTTGAGAATAATAAACCAAGAACCATGACTACAATTTGCCATTGCCACAGCCACAGCCATTCTGGCACAGATTTATGTCTCTACTTGTCTTCTACTGCGTGTGAAGGCATCTTTGCATCTGCATGCTTTGATCTGCTTGATTACTTTCGATGATTCGTATATGATTTCTATGTTCCTATGGGTGGTGGTCATCCTTTATTCCCCAGCTCCCAACCAAGGACATGGATTTCTCGTCGCCAGGTGCGAGTCTTTCATCCTGAAGCGTATCTGCGAGACAAGTCCAAGGGTCCCTGCCACCTCCCCATTTTAACAGGTTCTCCTTCAACCGCTCTCCGTTTTCGCGATTGATGGCGCCTCCATTCTCACCAGCCTTGAACACAACACGCCAAACACGCTCGGCGAGTACACGGTCAAAGAGATAACTATAGTAGGTACTTCCGTAACTATGCAGGTGGCCAAAGAATCCCTGCCAGCAAGTATTTGGCGGATCTCGAGGACCATGAGCAAAGCGAGCCTTGATATCATGGAAAACGGCGGTTGAGTTAAACTCTGCATCCCTCATAGTTGAGGCATGGTAGGCCTGGTCTACCATTGCAAGTATGATCTGGTTCTCTGTTTCCAAGCCTTCGAATCGCTTAGTCAACCGGATTCTCTCAGCTACGAGTTCGTAAGGTAAAGGCCGGTCCGACTTCCAGTGACGTGCAAAGAGAGCTAGGACAGTAGGATCGGCAGCGAAATGCTCCATGAGTGTCGATGGTAGCTCAGCAAAGTCAGTCGCACAACGAGTCCCAGAGACATTCTGGAAGCTAGTTCGTGCAAGAATAGAGTGAATAGCATGGCCCATTTCGTGGAACAGGGTCTCGACGGATTGGTAGGATAGCAGAGAGGGCTCCTTGGGGTTCTCACTTGGCTGAAAATCACAGACAAGTGCAATAGTAGGCAGCTGCTTCAGTACACCGTCCGCGGAGGAAATCTCCATGCCATCGTTGGCTGCCATCTCGGGTGACTCAAAACTTGGCCCACTGCTGTCATAATCAGCAGCGACCTCTGCTACTTCCTCAGGGAGGATTTCCCGTGAACATCTGACTGTAAAATGTGCGGGATTGCCGGACTTTTGTGGACGATGAAACAAATCGCAGTAGAGAACAGCAATTAGTTCCCCCTTGTCAGTGACAACGTCAAGTCGTTTCACTTCAGGGTGCCATGTCTCACCAGGAAGAGTCTCCCGCAACACAAGACGGATACCATAAAGTCGATCAAAGAGTCTTGATAGGCCTTGTATGACAGTCCCAACGGAAAAAAATGCGTTGAGCTGATCTTCTTGCCGCTGTCTAGACCTAAGGTCAACTCTGATTTTCTCCATATAAAAATCTTTGTCCCAGGCTTGGAGTGGGAGGTCTGGAAGGTTGAGTCTGTCTCGTTTCTTCAAAACCAGTTCTTGTAGTTCGGCCTGGACTACCGGTGTGTTATTATTTCTTAGAGCAAGGAGAAACTCCATGACAGACGCAGGAGTCTTGGCCATCATGCGGTCCTTCAGGGCCATGTGGCCATAACTTTCGAAACCTGCAAGCTCTGCGAGCTCACCTCTCAGCTTCAACATTGCCTCGAGGTACATAACAGTCTCCCGAGACGCGGTTCGTTGGGCCAGGTAGATTTCTTTGCGAGTCTCCTCGTCATGCACACTTTGAAGTGCTCCAATTGCATCTGAGCTCAGAGTGGGTAGCGTGATGTTCTGTCGTACTTTGAGCGTGGCTGCGATGCCTGGGTAGAGGCCATAGAACTTATAAGCCGGAAGGGTAATTTGTTTTCTTGCTGGCTGCATGCCCTGTGCAAAAGCCGATCCTATTTCGCTGATACGTGAGGACAAATCCACGAATCTATCTCGTGAAGCCTTTGGCAAATTTACAGCAGATTTCATGAAGTCCAACTTGAGCTGTAAAGCCACAGTCCTCTCTTCTTCCGACCACACCTTTGTAACTTCGGGGATAGATAGCGCCTGACTTAACTGATCACTGAGGCCAGTCATGGTATTAAGCTGGTTCATGTACTGATATACCATGCCCCATGCGTTGCCAGCCGCTTCCTGGAACCGGCTATCTGGATGCGTCATACGAACGAAATCTGCGAGGTCCAGTACACGGCATAATAGGTCGCTAAGTCGATCAAGGTCGCGGACCACCGCACGGTACTCATGCACAGAGGATGCACTGAGGACTTTATTAACGATATTTTTTGCCCGTTCGAGGTTCTTCTGCGCAAACTGTTGGAAGCCATCAGGGCTGGTGAGGTATCGGTTCTTGAAGAGACCTTGGCTCTTCTTCAAGCTGAACTTGGGGAAAGTTCTGCCCGTGGGGGCATCGAATAAGTTGCGTAAAACAGTATCATCGTGATTCGTGCTTGCGGTATGATCGACCGGTGTGCTTGGGGAGATAATCTGGGCTACTGCAGAGGCAATAGAGTTCCATCGCCGTTGTGGAGATTTGGTCGTGTGTCGAACACATCTATTACAGATCCAGAGGCGGTTGCCCCTCGAACTCAGCATTATAAATATGCAAATAAAAAGATCGAACCCATGAATGATCCAACAGCAATCGAAGTGATAATCCTGTATTCTCTCCCAATGGCGAGTAAGAGTAGCAGAAATTGGAATGAAAACACGGCTGGGATAAGATATCTCAGGTATGCTTAACAGGTAAGGTAGTCTTAACTTTAGGTCGAGAATCAAAGATATCGGAGGAAGGCTTTCAGAAGCGACTTTCCTGCCTACCTACTACGGAGTAGGTAGTCGGGCTTTCCGGCTTCGGATCCGTCCCTTGTCGCCTTCCTTGTTTTTAGCAGGGCATTTCTGCCCATAACTACCTACGGGCCTACCTAGCAATAGGCTGAGTTGTGCCTTCCTGCACTAGGATTAAAAATCTTAGTCATCCCGTCAACGTCCCCAAGCTGAACTCTGAGTGGTCCGATAGGGCCTCCGTCCTAGATTTTCCGACAGTGGTGATTGTGCTCACGAGCATCCGACGTCCATCTTGAATTCGTGTGACGTCTTTCTCACCCACTCACTCGTCAATTGAGCGCACAATGGCTTCACGAGTGGTGTTCTCGCGGGTCAGTACTACTTCCTGGCTCTAGATAAGCTCCTTCATGCTAATTGATCTATATAGCGCTCCCTGGCACCGCTGGCGGCCATGGCCCTCGGCGGCATGGCACTGGCTCCGGCTACTGTTTTCGCCGAAGGTCCCAGCGACTTCAAGGTTTGTCGTGGAGCATCAATGGACTTCAATAATTTTCCCTAATAGCCCTATAGCGAAAACCCATCTACGACGATTACGATATCCCTACAGCAAATCCCGCACCTGTAACACCGCCACCCGTTGCTGCGACACCCGTTGAGCCGGTCGATGATGAGGAGAGGCATCACTCGCCTACTCCTACTGAGCGGCTGGCTGTCCATATCGGTAGAGGTCGCTTGGCTCTGTACAAGTACGCAGTAGCTGCTGAGAACAAGGTCAACGAGACCATGGATTCAGCCTTCAATCTCGAGCAATCCTTCACCAGTACCATCGCTTCACTGGCTCCCTCGCGTGAAAGCGGCGAGCAACTTATGCCCGGTGCCATTTACGTTCTGGTCGCTGCTATGGCAGGCAGTATCATTACTCGCAATCGCAGCATTATCCTCCGCGCTTCGCTCCCCCTTGCCCTGGGTATCGGCGCTGGCTGGACCGTTCTCCCTGTCACCATGCGCAACATCTCTGACCTGACCTGGAAGTACGAGCAGAGGTTCCCTGTCATCGCCGAGTCTCACATCCGCCTGCGCGAGAGTATCGTCAACAGCGTCAGCTTTGCCAAGGCGCATAGCCAGGTCGGTGTCCGTTATGTCGACGAAAAAGTGACAGATGCACGAGAGGCTGTGGAGGGCTGGGTCCAGAAGGGCAAATAAAGGATTTCCAAAAGCGAGATGAAATGAGATGTACTATTAAATAGAGTTCCCAAAAACTGTTCATTTGTATCAATGGCCGGTCCTTAGCGCCAGCTACCCATATCTGTTTGTATTTTGAATACACTGGGCTTCCTTTCCTTTTTTGTTCATGAAAAAGAAAATATTCCCTGCCGCCGTTTCTCTATTATTCCTCCATGACCCAATGATGCCCGCAGCTTTCAATGTGCTCTGTTCTCAGGCTTTTGTCCTCTGAGCCTGTGTCCCTAACTCCATGTAATGCGAACCCAAGTTTTCTAACTCAACCCGGACGCCCCTTATCAGTCCCTCACCTTTGTACCGTCCAACTGGCCCTGTCCTAAACAGCCGCTGCAACTTGTGCGGGTTCGGATGTCTTCACCTGCTTCACGGGTCTGTTGTCAGACATTCTCCGCTTGCGCTTCTGTTCATTTTCTCCTTCTGACTTCACCGGCAGTGAATTAGCCTGTGCGTTGGCCCTCTTTGCAGCCTTCTTTGCGGCCTTCTCTGCAGCTTTCCCCTGCAGGGGCTGATCCAGCCCTCGCTTGCGATCTATAATACGAGCGGACTCGAGGTGTTTTCCAAGGGATAGCGCCTCACAGAGGCTCTTATAATTCTTGGACTGGTTCATTGGCTGGTAAGATTTTGACTTTCCAGGGACCATGTTTGAGAGCAGGAACTTGGTGTTACCGAATTTGTTGTCGACATCGATCGCAGTCTTCACATAATGATCGACAACTTCTTCCCAGGGTGCCAGTCCGCCATCTGCTACACTCCTGAAGCAGCTTGGGTTCTTCTCAGCCGCGACTGCAATCATCGCACCGTCCGCACCGAACTCTTTGGCGAGCTGGAGACCTTGGTCCCTATTCTCGACGTCGCCGTTCATCAAGCAGGCAACACCATACTCATGGCAGACTTCTGCAATCATACGGAGCTGCCCTCTAATAGCTCGCTCTCTGGGTCTCATAGGTGTCGTCCGGCAATGGATGGTTAGTCCTGTAATGCCTGTCGCACAAAGACGGCGGACGAGCGCCTCAGTTTCCGCTGCAGTGTCGAGGAGTCTGATCTTTACGCTTATTCCAATCTCAAATTCAGGGGTAATGTTCTTAACAAGAGCTTCAAGAATAGCGCACAGTTTATCTGGAGTCTTGAGAAGAGCGGCACCCATCCCTCCGCTAGTGCTGAAGGGCTTTGGGCAACCAGCGTTGACATCGATGCCGGCAACATCTGCGGCCACCAGCCTAGCAGCTGCTACTGCACGATCGGGATCTGATGTACCGATTTGGAAGATAAGCTTGTCATTTTCAATCTCTGGCAGCATTCTGTAAATGATGCTCTCCTTGGCATCCGGAGGAGGGTCCTTCTGGCCATGGGATGAGAGACGATACCACTCTATCGTCTTTGAGTCCTCATCAAATCGACGAGAAGTTCCAATCATAGAGTAATCCACAGTTTCAGGACCTGTCGGTCGAAGTTAGAAAATAATATCTTGACATATTTTTGCTCTGTATCTCACCCCAGACGAGATCTGCGCCATACTTGAGAGCCAAAAGTCTCGATGGAAGCTCTCCTGAGCGAACCATGGGCGCAAGGACAACCTTGCCACGGTAATCTACACCCCGTCGGGGAATGGGTACTCGCTTGACTTCTGTAGCCATGATTCGTCGAATTATCTGCGTGAGCATGCCTGGTTGGCAACTGTTTCCATCCTTCTGGTACTTAGAACAGTGACTAGCCTGTATAAATTCTTCGTAGAATGCGAATGGAGGCGAGTTTTGTTAGTCATCAATAAGCTTCGTTATCGATAAGATCATATAGCCTATCCCTACCTAGTTAGGGACATTCCTACCTCAGATAAAGCTTAACCTAAACATAGAGCTGATGAGAACGACGATCCAAATAACATAAGGCTTTGACAGACTGAAATATATGATGCCTATGTTATTGAGACATGCAGGTGTTAGATATTGCCATATTCAAGCGTGAATCGCGAGGCAGAGATATGAACAGGGAATTTGATAACTGGTACCTTATATTTTTTTACTATCAAGTCGACCTCAACGGCGGACCATCGTACATAATAAGGTCCCATGTTCAGATTCATCTCTATACGTGTTTCGTAAGAGTTTTAAAGTATGAAGAAATCTTTTTTGAACAAAGTATTTATTCCCCTCTCTCACTCTCGCACTCGCACTCACACACCTGGACATGAACCTCCACGGCCAATTCTGATAGATAGAGGGTGCCGCTGGCAATCATGCCACAGAGAGACAAATTCATTCTTTTTGTCGTTTGCTAGGTCTTAGACCAGACTCCACCGAGTTGGATTTACATATCTGCATTCATTCCAACCATTGCTTGATCATACTACATTATCGCGGTTTCTTCGTTTAGAAATGTATTGGCAATGCAAGATCACTTCAAGCGCCATGCCATCGATGCATGCACTGTGACAGGGAGCATGGAGCACACTCTTGCTGGACATAAGCTTTGTGGACACAGACTGCAATACGAGGTCTAAAAAGAGAACCGCCTCGGCTTGGGGTGACGCTTGAAGAGCTGCTATTTATTGTTGCGGAGAATTTGGGAAGCTAGCCATATACGAGAACTGCATGCGAACAAGGTATACGGAGAGGAAATAAGTGAGCGACTGGGACACGAAATGAATCAATACGATATTACCATGACTCCTATTCACTTCATGCGCTGATGATGCCTTGAATCGCATGTCGATTTTACTTGAAACACGACCATAAGTTTCCTACGTATTAGATCAACTCACATAGTATGCCGGTGTATACATACATACGTGTCCCTCAGCTGGTTACCCAAGGTACCTACGAAGGTCCCATATAGTACCACAAAGTCTTGACTTTAGTACAGCACTAGCCTCTATGTAGTAGTCTCCAAGTATGTGTGTACGGAGTACTTGCTGTCAGGATTTGATTCAGAGCCTGCAAGACCTTACCCGAGCTAAACTAGTACAGACAGGATCCGAATCGAGAGACTTGAAGAGGAGAAACATCGAGGGGTAGATAAGAATGTTGCCCAAGACGAAACAACAGTGAGATATTCTGATAAGTGAAGGGAGACATCGTGAGAGTTGCGACACATCCAGTCAAGCTTTAGTGGGTAAATGCAACTCCATTACTGTATACCAGACATTGGACGTTCCGATGTTCTGGACGGTGGAATAACGGGCTACGGCCGTAGCCGATTGCTTGAGGGGACGTGTGTGTTTCAGCCCGGCACTCACAAGCCACCATTGCGCACTTATCCCTAGAGGTTTAGGGGTTTCGATCCTAGAACTTTCGGACCACAGGCGCACAAAGCCCTATTCGTCCTTCACACACGAGGGAGGCTACCGAATCGGGAAGCGCTGCGAGGGCAGATCTGCTACGCATTGGAATCTTCACAAGGGAAACGGTCTCGTCATCACTCTCGGCACAATAATGAACAGCTTGCGCAACCACAGGTCGATCTGCCACTAACACGGTCGACACCAAGAGCCTGATGAGTGTGAGTGGAGGCTGATGAGTCTGGAGTGGATGGGGAAATCGAATTAAGGGTCTCGTTCTGCACCTTCACAATCTCCAGCATCCAGGATGATAGCATGGTGGCTCTGAAGGGGGAGCCATTATTCGTATGTTACTAGTAATTAGATCGATGTGCCCAAGCTTCGTCATTGTAAGATCTCGTTCATTATGCGATACGGAGCACACGGCAAAGATTGACCGAAGCTGACAATATCGAAGTATCTTGCCCTACGGCTTTGGAGAGAGAATATGGAGTATGTACCTCCAGTCTATATCTATAGGTAAGTTAGTACTTACCTTAGTACGGAGTACCAATTAGCCCAACGTTGGCGATCTCCAGACTTTGCGTTTGCGAAGCGTGTTAAATAACTCGTGTACCGCAATTGTCGTGTTGATGATGAATGTTCGGTATGGCTCTTGATTTGGTTGTTGCCAGGTAACTTGGTCTTGACTTGGCCGGGCCCAACTAGGGACCACTCACTTGCTGCCCTTTGATGTTGATCCTTGTGACTCTGAAACCCCCCTGGATCATCGCTCATGGGGACTCCAGTAAGTCAGGCACACATACCCGGCCTGTCACAAATTCACCTCCCCTCTCTTTTCTGACCTCATCTTTCTATTTCCCCTCTGATCTGTGTGCTTTGTCTTTCGTATTTCATGTTGAAGTCGGCATTGCTAGTGCCCACCTAACTAGGTATTCACTTTACTGTCTTCCTATCGACTACCTATCTGTATTCGCTGATCCAATCAGCCACATCGCTTTCTCATCCACTTCGTTGTATGCAATTCGCCCTATACGACAGAGGAGCCGCTCGCCAGACCAAGTACATAGTACGAGGAAATAAGGTAGGAAGGGAAGACAAGACCCTTTCTTGGCACATTCTCCCTCTACCGTTCATCCTTGCTCAGCCCATCCCTGCTGGTGCTCTCCCCTGCCCGCAACTGGAGCCTGAGTTGGTGCCCTGGCGACAAAGGAGAATTGCCTGTGCACTTGACTTGAGCCGTAGCGTAGCGTCGAATAGCGCAGCGCAAACGGTCTCATCCTGGGCTGAGGACGTCCTCCCATCTGCCCAACGTTCGCTGTATGTAACATTCGAGCCCAGAGGGTGGTCGTACATACCTTACATACATACATACACACACGTACAAAGATTGGATTGGCCATTGCATGTCTGATCTCTACGAATCTGGTGCATTTTCTTTCCCTTTCTTTCCCACCTAGTCAATATTCTCGGTTCTTGTTCGATCTGGAGGCCTGCATCGAAGCAGCACACGACGCCTCACCTCCATCTTCCCCGCCATATCTACACCACCCGCCATTGCCAACAGCTAGGTACCTTACCTTAGCTCACTTGCACCTCAACTCCGCCCACGATTGCTTATCGCAGATATCCCCTAACTCTCGACGACCCCTTTGTCAGACTCGCCACAAAGAACTCATTAACGATACCGCCCATCCTGCTTTGACCTTTGGCCTACCGTCAAGCGCCACATAGAACCGCCCGCCTACATCCCCACATGTCCGACAGTTGATCCTCGTGTCGCCAGAAACAAGCCTGCCTCATTGGACGACTCCACTATCTCTACTGCTCCGGTACCGTCCTGCAATCGTTACAGCAGAGGTGACAGAGACCGTTCCTGCAACGACATAGGCGTTCTGTGCTTACTACCTATTCCTCAACTCTCCGTTTCTCCTCTTTGGGTCAATGTCGGTGTGCTGAACCTTTCGCTTCCCTTCCGCATTATATCCCCCATGGAGAACGACATACCTACCATCCAGGTCCCCGATGGGCGATCTTCGAGGAGAGACCGCCTTATGGGCAAGCTGTTTGGTGCCAAAGACCGCAAAGGTGAAGAAGCGCGGTCCGCTGCCAATGTCGAATCATTCCTCCACAGCTCCTCAGACAATCTAACAATCATAAACCCTCCCCCGCCTCCCCCGCCATCGTCGCTTCCAAAGCTGGCCAAGCTCGATACCACATCAATCTCTCGTTATCCTCAAGCTTTAGGACTTAATCATGCAGCCCAGCAAAACCGTCCTCTCGTCGCAGGTCGACCTGATACCACAAAGTCACCGAGACGAAGCCCACGGCCCAACAAGAAAGGTCTGACGGTGAGGTTTGATGATACTGCCCCCGAAATAATTGGCGAAGGAGGTGATGAGTCCGAGATACCTACTCAAGAAATCTCGAAGCGCAAAGTAGCCCGTCCCAAGCAACAACCGCAAGTATCACAACCACCACAACCTCCTGCTCATCGCAGAGCCCCGATGCCACCAGGACGACCCCCTCCTCCTGATTCAGCTGCTTCAGGCTCACCCATAGACGATTTCCGACCAAAGCCTTTGTCCCGAACCCAGACAGGCTTCTCGTCAATTTACACACCCGATTCCGACGAAGAGTCTGAGGCTGGACTTGGCCGTAATTCTAAATCAGACGAGCTGGTCTCACCTGTATCTGCGCAGCAGCACTCACTTAGCCCAGGGAGACCAATAGGCGCGAGGTTTTTGGGTCCAGCAGCAAGACAAGATGAGAATAGGAGGTCATATATTGAGATTCATTCTGCGCAGCAGCGGGAGGCGGAAGGCAGGGCCTTTGCTGAAGCTGCCCGGGTAGCCAGTGCCACCTCTGCATCCTCACACAATTGGGACGATCCCCATTCCGCCACGCCTCTTTCGTCTTCTCCAGTTGAATCACGAAGACGAGGGCCTCCATCTCCCGAAGCTCAAGTCTCGAAACCGAGCCTCGAGTACAGCCCTGCAGCTTCTCTCCATTCCAATTCATCATCGTATTCTCCACCCGCGCCCCCAGCTGCAGTTCCGGCCTCTGCTCCTAACTTATCTGGATCACCGTCTGGGGCTCAGGCTCCAGCTCCCACTGCAGTTTCTGCAACCTCTACTCCAACCTCAGAAGTCAACCAATTATCAAGACAACCGAGCATCGCACCGCAGCGTGCTCCTCCCATGATGGCTTCTAGAGCATTGTCCGTAAGAGTCGCTGATGGTACTTCTGCGGCTGCCGAGCAAGCCCTTGAGACATTCACCTCTAGGACAAGCCATCTTTTTGAGCTCTTTCGCCTCCATGCGGAATCCGTGAAACCTCTGTCGACCTGTTCATTGACTGAATTCGGCCGTGGCGCACTTTGGTGGTTTCTCAAGGGTCGCATGGGTTTGGAGGTCGCAATCAGGGAAAGGCCCAATTCTCCTCAGGGCCAGATGCAAAACGACAGGGATCGCCAGCAGGCATATGCTAATTTGGCCAAAGCATTCTGGCTTTGCGAGCTTGTAATTCCAGAAATTGCACAAGCACAGGGGATTGAAATTGATCCCGAAGTCGACGACGTGAGCATGAGTCTGGTCTCAGCGCTTAAGAAGCTGGCCATGTCTATGAAACGTAACGGCTTCTTGCCCCCTGAAGATGCATTTTTACCACAGAGCATAGACAAGTCGATATGGGTTGACTACCCACCTCTGAGCCAAGATATGATTGCTCTTCTTTCTGGAAACTGGGCTTCGGGTCTCACAGCGATGACAAGCCCGATGTCTAAGCTGAAGCTTCTTGATTCTCTCCCCGTGGGCGATACTACCGATAACTTCAACTATGGCAGAGTGCCAGCTGATGCCTATCTTATGGAACAAGGCCATGAAGACCAAAAACTTTACTTTCCGTGTCTGCTCTCCATGGTTCGTCCGCAGAAGTCCACCGGGCTTGTTTTCATCCTCGCCAGTCAGAACGGCCACGTACAGCTTGTCATTCAAGAGAACAAGAACGTTGGTCCAATCTGGGACGATGTGCGATGGCGAAAGGAAACATGCACTGTCGACATTCGCTTACGACGCGGTTTCATGTTGACAATTCAACTCGTTCAACAAGATTTCAGAACACTGTGGAACATGTACGATTTTGGAAGCAAGGTCAACAACTCCCTTTATCCACGAAGTGATGAGAGTATGGTATTCAGGTCAACATTGCGGTCGTTCCAGGTCATGGATGCAGATCCCAACTATCGTCAATTTCCCAAAGAGCCAACACCATATTGTGAGATCTCGCTTTTTGAGAAGCTTTACAAGGAGAACGGCCCCGCAGCTACTCGCACATGGCATCTTGGTTTCCGAATCGCGGTGGTGACTGGACCAAAAACAAGGACACTGAGTGGTGTTCAGCATGTGTATTCCCCAGCTCAACCTGTCCAGTTCGGGTTCTTTCGCGGCGATGGCGATGCTCCGTCTTTGGCTATCAAGTATGAGAATGGCAAATCCAAGGGTCGCATGGTGATGGTGTTCAGCGATGACAAGGCAAGAATCAAGTTTCACTCGATTCTCACCGGAACCGCTCTGGATCATGACGAGAAAATTTACTCAGACGTGCCACTCAAGAACTTCTCTGTGGCTCAAAGTCTCCGCGAGCCCCTGGGTATGGCTCCATTTAGTCGCATGCCTTGGAAGGCCGTGAGAGTGGTTAATGATGAGTATGGCGGAGAGATGCCCCCAACAGTATTGGCCGATCACCTCAAAGTCGTAATAGACTACCAGAATGGTAACGTTGCTGATCGCATCAATGTGGCACCTGGGGAGTTACGGGTTAGGCTGGAAGTGAGCAACGCTAAAGTCTTTCGAGTTCTTCGGCAACCACAAAAAGACATGACTATCTCGGTCTCTGAGGCGCAGGTGCCGAAAGAGCTTCCCAGGAACATGTCTGATGCATTGCAGCTGCTGCGACACAACCAAACGATCCGGACGTTCGAGTTCAATAACTTGAAGGACCTGCACGATTTCCAATATGCAATGACGGGATTCGAGGTGATCTTCGATGCCCTTGCAGTCACATTTGCCATCCAGCGACGCCGCATGGTTGTACCAATTCACAAAAAATGGGAAGCAGGATATACCCGAATCCAGGTTATACGACAGGAAGACAAACAGTTACAGCTGCTGGCCTTCTTCGAGGACTTCCATCACGGCCACTGCATGAACTTCCTCTTGAAGGGGACCGACGTTTATGAAATTGTACAGCGAAGTAGCAAGTGTGGTATCAAGTTTGTTGACGCCAAGTTCCCTCTACCACGACTACCAGCAGACAAAGACGGTGACTACGACGACATGGCATTTGTCTGCCTCGACCTACCAGATTTACCAGGCGAGCACGATGATATTTCGATTTTGTTTGAGAACGAGTCAGGTCAGTGAATATAGTGAACAATAACTTGGACAAGACAATGCTGACAATGAACAGACCGAGACGCGCTGGCACAGTGCTTACCGGCACCGATTAAAGGTTCAAAAAAGAAATGAACCGTCCTTGAAGAGCATGGCCGTGAGACACATGCGTCTCTAAAACCGAACAAAAGGCCAAGTTGAGATTCTTTATACCCAGAACGGAACTATCAATGAGTGAGGGATATCGCGGCAGCTCGACTGCCGCCAGGAAGACAAATCGGAGGTCCGGTATACCACAAGAGTCCGAAACCCGTACCTGATGGAACAACTAGAGCAACGAGTCGAATTAGATCGGTACTCCCGGACGACGGAGATATTGAGAAGCCGAAACCGCGAGAACGAAAGGAGTTTACTTGTATGTGGGCTATATTTGAAATAAAGCCCCAAGCAAACCTGGAATGATTGATGGGTCAGCTCGAACACGATAATACCTCAGTTTGATCTGGTCGGAAGTGCCGGCCTCGGTGAATCATCACCTGAAGCAAGCCGCATTGCTTGTGTTCTATATTTTTTTTATGTGGGAATGTTCTATCATATCATTGAATACCAAGAGGAGAGGGAGTGAGAACCAGAGGTAGATAGACCACTCTACGAGTAGATATATCGTCCATCATGACTTGGAGGGTATCGAGAAATAGAGCAACCAAGAGCAGGTCGTAGGTACTCTTATGGACTGGGTATGCAAGCAGTCAACAATACCAAAATACTGTTGACGAATTATGTTGCACCGTTAGAGGCTTTTAGTTATTGCATCCGCCCAAGCCCGGAGGAGCCTCAGCCTTAAGAAGAAAGGGTCTAGAGGGACCCGGCCCGAGTGGGGCCGAAGCGTGGTAGCTACCGTCGTGATTGGGTCAGGCGTTTCGTATTGTTACGATACGAGGATACCTAAGTAAGGCAAGGTTAGTATGTACGTGGGTTAGTAGGTTAGGTAGCTTAGAGTATCAGGCTGTTAACTGGATTCGTTTATACTTACCTAGCCTACCTACCTACGTACCTAGTCTTGACATGTGAGATGGCAGCTCTTTGGCTACCTACCTACATGTTTAATCGCTCACCCGCTAATACGGCGAGTGTGCTGATTATCCATAATCTATGAGTAATTTGTGAGCGGACACTCAGAAAACATCCGATCATTCTTTGGGTCTGTCTCCGTCCAGTGCAGTGCAGTGTGGATGATATCATTGACTGTAGTACAGTCAGCACTGATTCGATTGCGTGAAGTTCCCGCTGGGCTGGAATGGTCGGTGTGTGTGAGCTCATGGCTCTGACGTAGGTACCTAGTCCAAGCTAGTAAGCTCCCAGTTAGCTCCAGTGGGGTTCAGCTTGTGACACCAGAATATTCATCAACTCGTATGCTACAATCTTTTACGACAGGCACTAGTTAAGAGAGGGAAAAACTCATATTGACCCTACCTACACGGGTAGGGAATTATACAAACACAAAGACCTCATGACAGATTCCACTCGGGACATGTTTACTCTTCAGGGTTATTCCTTGGCAGTCAGGGCAGACATCAGCCCCCACTTCCTGGTCAACGCAAAGACAATCCTTCTCCATCGCGGGGCAGATCTGACGATTGGTTCATGGAAATGATTGGATCTTTATTACATAGGTACATAGCTACCTAGTAGGCACCTACATACGGCAGTAGGCCTATTCTCGATGCCTACTCAGATGGTTGATGCCGCCACTTGCCAGCTAATCTGCCTTGGAAGGTGTTCAGAAACGTGATCCTTTCAGTGCCCATCCTCCCCTGGCGTCACTCTGGTCATTTCAAGACCGTTTTTGTCAGTACCGGGCCATCCGTTCCGTCATTGCCATAGCTATTGCCCTCTTCTCTCCCTACCTGCCCAGATATCTAATCTTTGGTGACTGACTGCCTCGTCTTTTCTTATTAATATCTTTTTTTTTCTCTCCAGTCCAGTCCAATTCAACATCACCTCGCCCAACTCGGCTTTATACTCCATAGCAATTATTCTCACTTCGTCACCTCCCCTCCGTTGAACCACCGCTCGCAAACGATATAGCTATTTCTCAAGCTCCACTTGAGCTCTCTGGTTACCGTTGTGACTTCCTGTCTACCTACCCAACTACATCATACAAAGGCCCCCGCACCCAGCCCATCAAAGCTCAAATTGCGCCTCTGATAAAGGATTGTGGTCCCGTACGTTGTTCATCTGGTTGTATCTCATACCGACATTCTTTTGAGAGCCTCAGCAAACGAAATCGTTCGCAAACCAACGTCCCAACCTAGGCAGCAGCCTCTAGCAGCAAGAAACAATGGTCATGGGTCTCGTCTCTCATGGACGCCGCAGGACCGGCAGTACCGCCAGTGAGTTTGCCTATCCTCTTTCTCGTCCTATAAAGAATCGCAACCTCTTGTGACGGCTTCAATACGCAATCGACCCTGTGGAATCTTATGCTCGCTACACTGAATTTGCGTTGGTGTCTCCCTTGTTCAAGACGTCACCTAGAGGCTGCAGTACCGGCACAGGTCTTGGTAGCTTGCAAGTTGGAGCTCTAGTAAACGGCGGCCCCCCTCTGTTCTGTTCTGTTCTGTTCTCTATTCGGTTCAAGCGCTCACTCACCCACATCCTTTCACATTGGATCCCCACTCAGCAAATCCGAATCCTCCGTCCCTGTCCCTATCCCTGACCTAATAGTTATTGATCGAGTTCTGTTCTTGCCCCTCCCAAATCTGCACCCCTCCAAAATCCCTTATATTTTTCCTGTGAAAAAAAAAACAATATTTTTTCTTCTTCTTGGCCGCTGAAGAGTCGCTATGTTGACGAACTGGTTCTCACAACCTGCAGGCACTCGCTCCTCTACCGATGACCCTCGTGGTCCCGACGCTGAGGATGACACCCTGGTGATGGAGCCCGATCAGGGCAATGGTGAGCCCCTCCTTCGTTGCAGGTTGCGTCGACTTTCGCAGTAACGGCGCGTTTGCGACTCAAACCGACCGCCTCAGCCTTTCGACCTTGGGCTGACAATAGTGATGCATTCAAGTACTCTCCCATATTATCTCCCAACTGCGACCCGGGGCCGATCTGAGTCGTGTCGTTCTTCCCACCTTCATTCTCGAACCCCGCAGTATGCTTGAGCGCATCACCAAGTGAATTTCCCTGTCTAAGTCATGAAAACTAGAGGTTGACTTGTTGGCTGCAGCTTCATGTGCCACCCCGAAATGCTCCTTCAGATTCCATCCATAGACGACCCCGTCGAGCGCTTCGTATCCGTAGTCAAGTTCTACCTCAGTGGTTGGCATATTCGTCCTCCGTGAGTTTGTGCTTGTTGTTGATGTCGATGCGCCGGTTACTGACAATCTGTAGAGGCGTCAAGAAACCCCTGAACCCTATCCTGGGTGAGATCTTCACCTGTTACTGGGACTTTGAGGATGGAAAGCGCGCATATTACATCTCTGAACAGACTTCCCACCACCCACCCAAGTCGAGTTACTTCTACATGGCCCCAGACCACCACATTCGTATTGACGGAACTCTCAAGCCTCGGAGTCGTTTCCTGGGAAATTCTGCCGCCAGTCTGATGGAAGGTATTGCATTTCTGAGTTTGCTGAACCGCGGAAAGGACGCTGCAAAGGGGGAGCAATAGTATGTTGGCCCAACGCACTCAATTCTTGCATGGCTATGTGGCCCTGCAGTGCATATTCCTTCGTATATACTCTAACAGGATGCAGTGTTCTTACCCAACCCAACATGTATGCCCGAGGCATTCTGTTCGGCAAAATGAAGTACGAGCTTGGCGATCATAGCTTTGTCCGATGCCCTGAACTCGACCTGGTTGCTGATGTTGACTTCAAAACAAAAGGCTGGGTCGGTGGTACTTATAATGCCATTGGCGGTGTGATCAAGCGGGAGAGCACTGGCGAGGTCTTGTTTGAGCTCTCTGGCCTCTGGAGTGAGGAGATGTACATCAAAGACATGACGGTTGGTACACCTATTTACAACACAAGCTCATTTTTAGCTGATATGATTAGACTGGTCACCGAGAGATGTTCTTCAATGCTCTGAGATCAAAGCCCTCACCACCAACTGTTCGACCAATCGAGGAGCAAGAGGAACGGGAGTCTCAGCGACTGTGGGACAAGACGGCTAGAGCCGTCAAGGACCGCAACCATGAACTTGCCACAGACGAGAAGACCAAGATCGAAGACCGACAACGTGAAGAAGCTGCTCAACGAGCACAGGAAAACATCGAGTGGCACCCACGACTATTCAGGAGAGTCCAAGGTGGTCCCGGTGGACTGGAAGAAGGCGAAGAAGATTTGGAATGGGTCATTAACGCCAATATGTAAGTGCTGGCAAACTTACGTAGTTGGCATTCCACTAACTCGTATCAAGTGACCATACTGCGACGCCCGAGAAGCAAGCTGAGCAAATTATGGCAATCTATCCCATCATCAAGGGACAAAAGTCGAAGCAACGAAACGTCATCCCCCCACACAGCCCGTCTGCCAAGCCTGCCCAAACAGCATCAGCTCAACCGGTAGAGAATCATATCGACGATAACCTCATCAACTTTGACGAGATACCTCCGCCTGCTAAGCCGGATCAGGTCCCCGCTGCTGAACAAGGAACAAAACAATCTGAGATCCAAGGCTTGCTCAACTCCACAGGAAAGAAAGCCGACGGACCGTTGATTGACTTCACAAACGACCTGAAAAAGGACCTACCGTCTGCCACACAACAATAAAACATGATGAAGAAATGAATATCAGTTATCTCTTAGATATGGAACGAGGCAGCGAGGACTGACTTTGCCTTGGAACAGTTGGACTAAGACGGAAGCAGGGGACAGGCAGGCTACATCAACATCGGCGCGCATCGGGATTAGTTATACACGGGGTTTTGCATTCTCCGTGGGTTTACAAAGAGTCAGAAGGGTTTCAACACCGGCCTCCGCCAGGTGACTACTGCAATATTCTTTTTGAGATATATTTGATGAAAGGAGGGGTATCCGTAATGGTTGAATGGCCCAAGAATCCTTACATAAAAACTATTAGAACAAATCCCCAGCCCCTATAACGCCGTGACCGTGCCATCCGTATTGCATTTCTTCCCATCGAAGGCCCTTCACCACTCAGTACCAGTATACAAGGCGTTAGTAGCGACGTCTTGTGGGCTCGGGTGTAGGTGAGCGAGACGCGCTCTTCTCATCACGGCCGCGCTCCTTTAGCCACTTCTTTGTGCTCAGAGTCAGATCGCGATCGAGTTCTTCGCTAGGGTTCTTTCGGTGGATGAAGTTGCAGAAGCCTCCTCGAACACAACCTTCTCCAGAATTAAGTCGGCAACAAGCCTCGCGGAAGTCGGTGACAGGGCTCAATTCGCAGTATATCGGGCGCGCGGCATACCATCGACTGTTGAGCTCATCGCAAGCCTTCTGGGCTGACTCTTCATACTTGAAGCGGGCGTAGACGTTGCCGATCAAGTCTATTCGAAGTTAGCATTGGAAAACTACAGAGAGTGGAAAGAGGACGACTTACGATCATTGTTGTTGTCACAAACAACAAGCTCCTCAAGTTCGCCGTATTTGCAAAGCTCACACCAGATATCCTCGTAGAAGGCGTCGAAGTGGTTCTGCAGTTGAGACGGGTTCATTCGATTTTTGGGATCGTAAGCCGGATTCTGGTAGAGGTTGGGCATCAGGATCGTCTGACTGTAGGAAGGCTTGACGTGTTTTCGCGAGCAGCGATCGCCATGACGACAAGCACCGATTTTCTACGTGGGCGCGGACAGAGTCAGTAATCTTGGGACTTGCGACTGAGACGCGTTTCAGGGACTTACGAAGTAGAAAGAGCAGTTGACCTTGTCAAGTTCTGTACCGAAGATTGAGGCAAGAAAATTGGCCATTGTTGCGATTCTGGTGGACACTAGACAAATAAGGCGATAGCAAGTTGATGAAGGCTTGGAAAGGATTTGAGATCGAATATGGAAATCAATTGCAGGCGTTGAAGATGCTTGTCGAGGTACGTACCTTCTCACGTGCGATGGAAGACTCCAGCCTTCCGTCCTGTGGCTTGATAAGCCTCGTCGCCACAGATCCCATACCTGACTAAAAGCTAGCGCCGTTCTTCTGACAGGGTTGGTTCAATACTCTTCTCTTCAGCCTGAGACGCAAGTCTCTCCTTAAGAGCTCTAAGAGGCTAAAGTCCAAGTTAGTGTGGAGAGCTTCTCCAAACAATTTCTGGCAATTGGTTTAATTTCGACAGGGTCTTTGTTTAGGACCTTAGTTAAGGTTAAGGGGACGAAACGCAACACAATCGCAGCCAAGGTGATCTCCTGCTCCTATATTCTCAACCATACGACATAAGTACAGCCTGATCGCCGAACTCACATAAGGAACATATATAATTGCTTTCTTGTTATGCATCGCCAGGCAATGATAGCAACATCATAAGGTCTTTGTTGTCCCCTCTCTCTGTTTGTTTACCCAAAGGACCAATACCTCGACCATGGATCAAGCAGACATCCCCGCGCTGCTGGCGCGAATGGCGAGTGATGAAGATGCTTCGCGCAAGATGGCAGTATTCAAACTGCAAAACTCGATTAACGATCCAGCATTTGCCGATGTTTTCATATCCTCAGGCGGTCTCGTCGTCCTCCGTCGACTCATCATGACATCTGCTGGCAACACGCTCGCGTACTCTCTTCAAAGTCTTACCCGATTACTGGAAGTTGATATGGGATGGGATATCTTTGAGGGTCCAACCGCAAGCGATCTTGTCGAGCGTGTCGTCGAATTGATCGTTACAAACCCTCTTGTCAACATCCTCAGGGGAGCCATGTCTATCTTGGTCGCACTTGTTGGCCATTCCCAGTCTACCAACCAAAGTGATGCCGCGAACCGAACACCAGGAACCTTTGGCTTCCGCGCCCTGAAACCCGCCGTGGCTGTGCACCCAAACTTCTTCGAGCTGGTTATACAGCAGCTGCAGAGCGCAGATCATGCCCTGTGTGCCAATGCGCTGATGTTGATCAACGCCCTGATCCGAGACGCCGTGTCGGGCGAGAGTACAACAAATGGTGGAAAGGCTAACGCAGGTTCGGGAGAGGATTGGGCCAAGTTCATCAAGCGCCTACAAGACTTGGGGCTTATCAAAGCAGTTCACCGGCTTATGCAGAGTTCTGCACTTCAGGACCTGGCACATCCCATGCTGGAGTTTCAAACGCTGACCAAAATTCTATTGAGGAAGTGGCGCGAAGTTGATGTTGATCTCGAGCGACCGGAGCACCGAAGGGCTCTCAAGGGACTTCACCTTGCGAGTGCACCGGAGCGAGCTCACGTAAACGGACATTCTCCGGGACAAGAGTCGCACGAGGCTCCAGGGAAGAAGGGCAGCAAGCGTCACAATCCCGAAAAATGGAGGAGACTGGGCTTCGAGACAGAGAGTCCTGCACAGGAGTTCGATATGACTGGCTTCCTGGGTATGATGGACCTGACCGACTACGTCCGCAGGAATGAGGATGGATTTCAGAAGCTGCTGCTCGAACAGGCAGGCAAACCTACGCCTGAGCGCTGCCCCGTGGCCAGGGCCAGTTTCGCTGTGACGATGATACTGTACGACCACTTCGACGTGGACAAGACGGATCTGGATGATGTGAGGGGCTACCAGTTACTGGAGGCCAAAGATCACGACAGATTGTTCCGACCCCTACTGCTTCAGTGGTCTCGGCTACACACTGCCGGCTTGTACGCCTTTTTCCGTGTCTGGAAACTCACTGGCGCGGAACAGGGTGACTTTGAAAAGGTCGTCGAGCTGGTTAGAATTCTGATCGATTGCGTTGTCGGAGGAGCTACAAGGACCAAAGATGTGGCCGAAGTGGAAGAAGAGATGCAGGAGTACGACGTACCGCGACTACGGGAGCAGCAAATGGGCCTGTTGGAAATGTCGTTCGAGAGCACATGGGGTCAGCACCTACAACAAGTGAGAGAAGAGTTGAAACAAGAGGCTCTGCAATTCGTCAAGGAGCAGCGAATTCGATGCCTTCTGCAGGGATCTTGGTTCTCAAAGCCAACACCGAAGCGAGACAATGGCGCAGTGAAGCACAGACTATTCACCCCTACCCCTTGGCGATATGCAAAACTCTCTCATAACCGACGGTATCTACACTACGCCGACTTCGAGGAAAGGACAGTAACGGCGCCCAGCTTGGATTCATTGGGTGAAAAGGTCGATCTCAGTACTATCAGCTCTGTTGTATCCAATGTTTCGGCACCCAACGAAGACACCCGGAGCACCATGAGTGATTTGATGGGCAAGGATGCAACTCCCAAGACAACAACCAAGATCACCGTCTACAGTTTCGTAAACGCAACGGAGGCGGCAAGGGGAACGGATAGCAAGGAGCAGCCCATCTTTACTTTGTGGCCACTGAGCCACAGCCTGGCCTCGGAATGGCTGGACGGACTCTTGATGCTATTGAACCAAGCACCCATAACCGCGGAGACCAACAAGCTTGTGAATCTGGTGAGCGAGTACGGGCTCAAGATCCGACTATTGAACGTCCGAATGGACACAGCTTTTGACGGCCCGGAACCCGGAGCTGGAGTGATACCGAGCCGGGATGGTCTTGATGAGGATTACTTTTTCGAGGTGTGAGCGTGAAAGGTGGTTGAGCGTATTGTTTTCTCTTTTTTGTCATGTTTCGTTTGTGTTTGGCGATTCATAAATATACCCCATATCGTTGCGCGGCAAGGCCAATAGAGACAGGCATAGCGAGCGTTGTTTGGACAAGCTCAATACAGCTGGAAGAAGAACATATCAGATATAAGTGAGGCATTAACTTTGGGCATGTTGCTGAATATCTCATGCCTCATCGTGCCGATAGCATAGTATCCGCATTGCTCATTACTTTGTTTACATATATCCTATATTTTGACCACATGGCCTATGTACAGGTAAGAATTCGACATATTATTTTATGGCATGAGATAAGTTCATGATGGCATATGCTGATTCGAAGCTTGTCGTAAACTTTGCATACTTTATGGCCTCGAGTTCCGAAGGATAAGGATCTCATCTTCATTCTCAGATGGCGGTCACTCATGCAACGGTGATCAGTTCTAGTTGAGGGGAGGGATTGAGTGGCTTAGAACGGTTCGGCTTCAGGCCGATTCGGAGACAAGCCAAGGAAGCGGTCCGGGGGTACGGGGGTCGGCAATGGATTAATGGGTCCTGCTCCGTAGCTAGGAGCAAGTCAAGATGAAGGATCTGACACGGTCGGTCTGGTAGACTAGGTACCAGAATAGGGCTCTAGTTTAGTAGTTAGGTTGTAACTTGCAGGAATTGTTAGTCGCGCGGGATTGGTTTCTTTCTTTCTTTATAAGACAACCCTCGAAGCCAGCCTCGATCTTTCGATCAACATTGGAGAGCTAGGACGGCAGGACATGGAAAGGCAAGGTAGAGCTGACTTGGTAGCTTGGGCAGCCCGGAACTGCTTTGAATAATGGAGCTGAGGTTGGAGTGGCAGAGTGGCATGCATTGGGTGGATCTACAGATAGATCGTGGATCATGATGGTTGGATCGTGTAACGATACAATGGAGAGAGATCCAATTCTGCTGAAGTGGGCTGGTCTGACTGATATGGCCTGAGTTGTATTGCATATGATGTCTGTAAAAGCTAGGTAGGTACCTGCTGGCGTGGCCTATGTAGTAACTGTCAGTTTCCCCTCTCACAGGCTGATAGAATGATGAATACCTACCTAGAGTTACTTTACTCATAGTACAGTTGAACAAGTAGGTAATTATTCAAATCCTTTATTATGTGCTGAAAGTACTAAATAATAATGTAACAAACTTGACAACAATCTAGACCAACTTGCCAGAAAAGCTACTAGGTAGGTAGTCAGCTGTAGGTGCTAGTTTAGCAGTTCTTGCATCCGGAGGAACAACGAGAAAGATGCTGAGGCACACATCAGTAGCGGTGACGCCTCGCCTTCCACTTGGCTTGCTGCAACTGGTGTCGCGTGCATAAGCGTGAGGCCCCTCTCTGCTCTGCTCTGCATTTGCGTTGTTTGGAGAGGACGGGAGCAGGAAGAAAAAAAAGTTGCAACCCGGTTTTTAGCTGTACGAGCTACAAGCAAGCTCCCGGAATGGCCAAGTCCCCCCCCCCCCGCCATCGGATCCCAGCGGAAGAGGAAAGAAGAGAGGATTGCGGTGTGCAATTCGATCCAATGCTGATCGTGTCGTACGTGATTGGGCTCTTTTGTTTATTTATTTTTGTTCTTGGGTATTTCAAGGTAAGGTAAGGTAAGGTATCAAGAGTGAAGTAAGGAAAATGCGGAGCTACCTTAGTAGGTAGCCTTTGTATTTAGTCTTCTTCTTCCCTCGTCTTCCTTCTCCCTCTCCCTTCTTCTTCTCTTCTAGGTCAGTCATTGATATGGCCCTCCTCCAATAGAACCTCATCTGTTTGGGTTGGAGAGGAGAAGACGACAAGAAGTGAGCTCAAATATAATCGTCGAGCCTCTCTCTTTCGGAAGGGAGAGGCATTGTTGCGGGCTGCCAGCCCAGTTCAAAACTGGCTGGAGATCAGCAATCTTTACTGGTTCATCTCCCTGACCGAATATTTCGTACATATCGAATTCCTGCCATCACCGCCTCATCCTTCACCTTTGCGATCCCATTCCGAGGTACGTACCTTTCTGAGAATCCCTTCGGCTGTGAGGTGGAGATCAGTCAGTCTTGGCCCTGCCGGGCTGGAGAGACTGACCCCCCTGAAGGAAGCCCTGAAGCGAGGAAGTCAAAGCTGACAGGAGACGCGTCCCTCTAGCAAATCACGTCTCGGAGGAAAAAAAGTTGTCCCCTAAAAGGCAGCCAATCTTATCGGTAATCTGGACAGTGTCCGTACAGAACAACAAATTACCTACCTACACCTAAACTACCCCTTCTCCCAACATCGCAGTGCAATTAATCTTGCAACATTCCGTTCCTTCTTGGACTCGAGGCCCTTTCGAATTCGCTGGTAAAACTGCGTCTCGGTGTGTTTGCCCCCCTTTTTACCCAGATACCAAAGTTATCCTTTTCGTCTGCTTGTGGCTTCCCCTTTGATTAGCCTGCGCCTCGTATCCCATCCCCTTACAACCATCCCCTTAACATGTGCTATCTCTTCCTGCCAGCTTGTCCTCAATTTTTCTCTGCTGCCTGAATCCGCATTCATTATCACTTCCTTTGCGCTAACTTCTGATTTCTTCACTCAGCTCATCACCAGAGTATCCATTCTTTTCACATTGAACACGCAATTGGCTTTCGTCACTCGTCCGGATCGATAATTCTGTTGCCTGCACTCCGAGGCCATAAAAGCATCCACTCGATTCACTAGATAGTCTATACTCTTTCCACGCCAACAACATCAACCCCCTTTCTACGAGAGTTCACCGCACGAATCAGCCATCATGTCTCGCATTCAGATTCCTCTCGACGTTATCACGTCCCGCCTCAACTTTGGCGATCGCTTCCAGGGTCTTCGATCTGGTCCTCTCAGCGGCCGCTTCTCCAACTTGCGACCCGTTGGCGAGTTTCTCGACTTCAAGCGTCTCTCTAAGCCTGCCAACTTTGTTGAGATGCAGTCGCGCGTCAACTACAACTTGAGCCACTACTCCAGCAACTATGCTGTTATCTTTGTTATGCTGAGCATTTACGCCCTGCTCACAAACTGGTTGCTGCTCTTCGACATCATCCTTGTAGTTGTCGGCATGTGGTTCATTGGCAAGCTCGATGGCCATGATCTCGAGATTGGTACTTTCCGTGCTTCTTGTTCGCAGCTTTATACTGCACTCGTTTGCGTCGCCGTTCCTCTGGGTCTGATTGCTTCACCTTTCACTACCCTGCTCTGGCTCATTGGCGCATCTGGCGTGACCATCCTCGGTCACGCTGCATTTTTGGACAAGCCCATCGATGAGGCTTTTTCCGGGGAGGCGGTCTAGGTGGTCGGCCGCAATCTCCCGAATTCGCGCCCCAATGGGGAAGACCATCGAGGCGCAGTCGGAGGAGAACAGACGGGGACTCTGCGTCTCGCGGACGTCAAGGAAGAGACGTTCGTGTGGAGGAGTTGGATTCAGATGAGGATGCACGAGGTGTTGGTGCCAGCTCAGGTACCCGCTTTGCTAGCGATTCTCTTCGTTTTACGGGAATAGATTTGGGTAATCGAGAACGGGGCTTGGTACGAAGAGGTGATTACCAGGATTCGGAGGACTCGGAGGATGACAGTGAGAGCAGTGAGGATGAGGAGTTTGAACAGTATCTTGCCGAACTGGCTGTTCGTGACCGGGAGGAAGCCCTGGTCCAGTCGGCAATGCACAGAATCGAGCGTGCAAAGGCCAAAGGAAGAACAGATGTTGATCTCAATGAGGAAGAAATGGGTGCCCTGGAGCGACGACGAAAGAGAGACGAGGCAGCGAAGAAAAAGAAGAGCGGCAAGAAGCGTAAAGACCAGCGAGTCGCTGTGCCTCTTACCCAGCTGGAGCCATCATCGCGCAAAAAGAAAGCACCCCCAGTCTCTAGTCAACCACGCACACAGTCGCGAGCCCGGCAATCTTCTTCTAACAGCAATCTTACCGAGGATCAAGACCGTTCGTCGCGACCTTCCATGGGCTATTTCCCACCACCAGCGACAGCCGGCCGACCACGCTCAGGGACCTCGTCACAAAGACCCCAGAGTCGAGTGAGGGCCCCTTCTAATAGTCGTCAGCCTTCTGATAGCTCAGTGATTGTTCGTCGGGGTAGGAACTCGAGNNCGAAGAAGAGAGCGAGAGCGAGGATGAGTCTGATGAGGAAAGAGAAGCATCAGTAGAGACAACATCCAGCGATGATGTTGGCAGTGGAGCTCAGATTGTCGTTGAGGAATCATCTCCCGAGCCTTCTAAGCCCGAGCCAGTCAGGAGGAACCCACCTCGTACTTCTGCTTCATCATCCACGTCCAAGCGAAAGCCTGCGGCGAATGGTGGACGAAGAAAAAAGTAAAGAGTTATGATGCTAGACTAGAAGAGAAAATCATCCCCCTGTTCCAGAGAATCCACGTCTTTATTTTAGTATTTGTAGACTTTCGATTGGTTTTGCCAGCCTAAGGTATGTCTATCTCTTACGCTTTGTTGTTGATCATGGCCAAGTTCACGACATGGTGTGAAAAAGCATTTTCACATGAAAGTAGGTAGTCGTTAGAAACGAAGGTTGAGCCACGCTGCCACAGCCACTAGCCCGTTGAGCTGGCAGTTATAGTCCGGAGCCAGGGGCCTAGGTCGTAGTCCTTACGTGGGCTAGCCCCCCGGGGGACAGAAGAATTG
>JAAOAG010000300.1:0-137737 GCA_013186755.1 Fusarium begoniae
CCGAACAAGTCCGTATGAGGTATGGTGCGGCTTCTACCTCGAGTACTGAGACCTTCTAACGAGCTGTAAGGCAAAAGGGACTGAAATCCCTTGCTTCATAGATTAATTAGCCTACTTCTCACAGCGCCATTTAGGTAGCGGTCTTGGTCTTATATGTGATAAAGTAGGGACAGATGCAGGGGATCTCATTTAAGGTTGGAGCTTATGTACCTGTGCTTGACCGACATTCAGTTGAGACGAATCACGACTACGTATTAACCTCAGCTTGTAGAGCTCACGCGGCTCAGGGGCCGACCCGTGCCATCAGCCGGCCACTCCCGTCTGCTGTCACGCAGATCTCTGACCCCATCACGAACCTTGGAATCGTGTAAGTACTTTGCTACCTTGAAATCGGAGATAATCACGTCCTTGCGTAGTTTTCAATGGTAAGAAACAATAAACAGATACCAGAATACATTGCACAATATATAAGATAAATATCTCCATTATCCTGCCTTAATGTAATGGAAAGGCAGACTGCCAGCAGTTCGGCAGATACAGCTTCCAATTCAAGGAAGGTCAAGAACTCTATATCTCGAGTACCGAACTTACTTGCTCCTTATATCACATCCGGACGACCCGGAAAGATAACGATCCCCTGACCACTCGCTCTATTTAACCGTCCCGAGCTGCCGTTGCCACCTAATTGGTCGGATTGAGGGTGCTAGGACTACTTTCCAAGAAGTGGTGAAAACGCACGGCTTAACCTTTTCTAAATACTCCGTACTGTGATTTAAAAACTCGTATAAAATAACTTGAAGAGGGTCGGAACACTAAAGTTTGGTTAGCGCACGACCTAGTTATGTTGGGCTTATGTCACGAATGAACTTGTCTAAAGAGAGTAACCAATTCGTGGTGCCAGGGTTGTGATTGGATCCCAGGCAGAAGAAATGGGTATAGATAATAAAAGTCGCTTATCTCCATGATTATCTCCCTGTATTCTAGATTAATTCTCTTTCTAGATAATTATTTTTTTAACAAGTAGTTATATATTATATAGAGAAATTAATAATTTCTAGTAAATTTTTATATATTAATGTAAAGATATTAGATTCATAGATAGTAGGCTAAGTTCTATTTAGTGCTAAATATTATATACATAGACTTGGGTAGCTAACAGTACATCGAGCCTAGCTTACAGCGAGTTGTGAGTACATACTATAAGTTCCTCTGTAAGGCTCACGGTACTGTTATAACCCAGCACATTCTAGTGCCGTAAAGTGGTAATCATTAAGGTCGCAAAAGTGGAGCTCGCCCGGGATCACAAAGCTTACTAATCTTACATCCAAGCTGGAATCGCCTTTTCGGTCTACGCTGGCGCAATTTATGCAGTCCAGAACATCGCTGGAGACACATAGTCCACAGAAGGCTCGCTTGCAAAGCTTGAAGCTACCTTTGGCAACTACGTCAGCAATCAAGAGCCGAGCCCCTATGCAACGATGATGTATGGCAGGGTCTCGTGTCTTCGGCGTCCTACGGGAGAGACGACTGCTCGATCGACACCGGTAACACATACTACAACGACCATAATTTCCACTACGGCTACTATGTGTATACTACCGCAATCATTGCGCACTGTGATCTCTTCTAGTCGAGCAAGAACGGCGGCGTCAACAAGATTTAGGCCAATAATCTTATTCGCAACTGGTCTAACCCATCGGCCGAAGACCCTTGCTTCCCCTTTTCACGATCCTTCGACTGGCTCCCCAGCCACAGCTGGGACTCAGGCGTCCTCGAGGCACCTGACGGCAAGGATCAAGAGTCCTCAGCCGAAGGCGCATTCTCGACCTACGCCATCAAGATGTGAGGGTAAGTCAGTGGTGACGTCAGCCTCGAAGCCCGCGGCAATCTCCAACTTGCGGTGACGGCGCGCAGTCGCAATCGTGCTTCCTTTTGGCAAGCGATAACAACGTCCAACCAGCCAATTTTGTCGGGAACCGCGCGACGGGTATCCTCTGGGACAAAAAGATCTATCACTCGGTGTACTTCGGCGACGAGATCGCCTATATCCAAGGTTTCCATATGCTTCCGATCGTGCCGAGCAGCGTTTATATACGCCAACCCTTTTCTTTGTACGCGAGGAATAGGATAGATATTTCGCTAACAACAAGTCTAGATTTCTTAGGAACGGCGGTTTCACGGGTCATATCTATACAAATCTAGTAATCGCAGTCAAGGCTGGCGCCATTGACAGTCATGCCTTTCTAGGAAGCGGACTACTGATAGTTCTCAACTGGGAGGGTCGATTCGGGCTTGGGATCTGGCGCATACGGCAGCGTTGGGAGGAAGTTTGGCATCCAATGTTTCTGTGAATTCAACACGTCTTGAGACCCAAAGAGTACACCGTATTATATGGTATACACAACGGACAAATTACTCAACGGGGAAACGGTAGCATTAGCTCGAGCATAGTTATGCCTGGGGCGAGGGGGGACGATATAAGAGGCTTCACACCTCTCCTTGGTGCAAGATTCACATTGGCAGAGAATCCAGTTAGCGAGTCCATGGTCAGGACTATTCCATTCTGCAGCTCTAACGCCGAAAGAGCGATTGACTGGCGAAACGCAAGATCTTTCAGAGTCTTGACGGGGTCTCAAGGCCCGTTGATAATATCGTGACAGTCGGTATGAGAGATAGACAAGTTGTGGCCTTGTTTTGCATGGTCACTGGACCACCAGATCGAGTAAGGGTGAGTCCATGCAGCATCATCTTGATTGTTGGCAAAGAGATTGGCATAGAACTTGTTGCTTTGAATAGGTTTAGTCTTATTATCCACCCCAACGGGTATTTGTAGGTGATCTGCCCTGGAGGGAACTAGAATCAGTGGATCATGAGATATCTTCATAAAGATGTTTTCTAAGCTTCGGTTTGATGCTCGTTCATTTATGCTCGAACTGCGAGCTGCTAAGCGTCTAAGATGGCTATGGCTGTGCAGTGCATGATGGTGTCTGGAAGCCGGTATAGCTCTAAATATTAACAGGGTTAAAATAAGGCTGTGGAGAAATATAGCTTGGAATTTTAAGTATAAAGTATGAGGAAAAATATTATCTATAAAAACATAGAATATAAATAAATTCGTTTCGATATAGACTTATTTATTTGGTAAACTTTTAAAGTTTTAATTATTAAGGGGGTTTTAAGCTTATTATTATAAAAGCCTAATAAAACTTAATGCAACGCCAAGCTACATAGCCATTTCATGCTGACATCTTTTAACTTTCATATCTGCCGCTATTTCATCCGACGTTGCCGCTGGACATTTAACTTAATCCTGCAGTTTAATCAGCAAAAAGCACCGAGCAACTAACGTACGTAGAGCGGGGAAGTATGAAAAGTCTGTTCAAGTTCTTAAAGTGCTGCTTGCAATATCGACGCCACGTACTTGGCCGTCTGAAGGAATGACCATTGCAGGATCTGCTATGAACTCATTCTTAGTAGCCACGGGAGCTGCAGCTGATATGCCTTCCATAGCGGCTGCGTAGTTCTCGTATATGAATGATTGTGCAGACATTGTCACGGGCTAAGTTGTTGGTCTCTCCAATGGCTTGCCGAACTGTGGCGTACCATCGCTGCTAGGGAATATATTCCAACTCATTGAATTCAGTATGTACTAAGAACTATGTACCTATGTCATGCTGTCTCCTCCCCATATGGGTGACAAAAAGCCCGTCGGATGCTAAAGGTCTTTGAAACCTGAGCCTTGACTTAGGCAGCTGTGGCGAAACCAATACGAGAGTTGGTAGTATCGTATACAGAGTAATAGTTCTCAAGGAACTTCTGTCCGATAATGATGTTGACACCAGAGGAGCCTCCGTCGGAGATCCAAGAGTAGTACTTGCCAGAGGACAAACCGAAGAAGCTATACTGAGCAGTAGGGACCAAGTACTGTGCTGGCGTGAGGGTGTAAGTCGTCGACCCAAACTTGATACCAAAGTTGGAGGTAGGCTTCTTGGTGAAAGCAGCAAGGCCGGTGGAGCTGTCAGTCGAGCCACCAGCGGCAGACAGGAACTTGTTGTAGGCACTAGTAGGGATGTAGATAAGTGTAGTGCCGGTGTCGACGATGCCGCTGCCGGAGCCAAGAGTTGTAGATCCATAGGTAAAGCCAGCAACGGAGATGCCCCAGTACTGAGAAGCTGTGCCACTGGTAAGGGCAGGGAAGTAGGTGAGGGAACCGGTGTACTTGGAGCTGTCGACACCACCGAGGGTCAACTCTCCATTGGTATCACTAGAATCGCTACCAGACTCTGGCTTGAAGGAGACACCCAGCACCTCGGATGAGATTGAGCCTTGGCTGTAGAGGTTGTCCATAAAGGTTGGAACGGTGTTGACGTTGGAGACAGTGCCCTCAGTGAGATCAACAGGACCGAAGCCGATGATGCCATCGACACCTGAGAAGCCGCTGGCACTGCTGGCAGCACCAATTGATTGCGCTGAGACACTGAGGCCGCCGAAGCTGACCTTGTCAGTGTACTCGGTACCAGAAAATGAACCAGAGCCGTAGGAGACGCTAACAGAGCCTCCTGTAGACTTGCCGGTCGATGTTGGCTCGCACTTGGTCTGAGCACCACACCAAGTGTTTGAAGCTATTTCAGGTCAGCGAGTGTTTCGATGTATGTCTGAAGATAGGTCACATACATCCAGTATCGACAATGAGGTTCCAGGTCTTGCCTCCAATCACGATAGGCGCGACGTACGAGACATCCTCGTTGGTAACAGAGCCAGAGCTAACAGCATCGACGTGGAAAGAGGACTCTCCATTGACCTTGCGAATGCGGGCCTGGCCCTTCTGGACGATGGCCTTGATAGAGCTGGCCTTGACGACGTGCTTCAAGGGGAGAACGGCAGTCTTGGCCCTAGGCTCAAGGGGCGAGGCCGAAACGGCTGCCGCAGCGGCAAGAGTGAGAGTGACAGCGAAGAGCATCTTGCTGATAGTATAAGAACCTGGAGACGATGATTGAGATGGTGAGAGATTGATGAGATGAGATGGTATTCAGTCAATGACAGCCAGGCAGTTAGCTTATTTATATCTGGTGGAGTTGACAATATGGCTTGATCTACCTACGACTCCTCGGAAAACCGGCATCGTGGAAGGGTTAGCTATCTCTAAGCTTGACAAGTTAGACTAGGCTCTAAGCACCTCTCAATACTCTAGATGGTGTTCATACTCGGTACGAAGTGATCGTCCTGTGGATAGCCATGTTGAATGCGATATGCCACTAGCGTGACGTGATTAATAGCACCTACCGCATTGGGCAGGTTCCGTGGCCAACTTGCCAATGTGATAGGGTGTACGGCCGGTGAAGCGCCCAAACTAATCTCTCAATGCCGAACTCTTCGTCCAATGAGCTTCGTTCTATACAACAGTGTGACATTGGTACCCCAGAATCACGTCTTTGATCTGCGCGATCGCTTGGCATCGAAGCTTGATCGTCTGATATAAAGGGACAGTCTTTCGCTGCCGTGATATCCGAAGATCTTTTGTACGAGCGATACCCATAGATTTTGGACGCAGGGCAATCCACAGCCTCTTCGAATTAGCTTATCGATCGGACGACTTTATTTTTGTTAACATCGTGCGGCTTTTATATACCTTATTTATTTAAGAATTAAATATAGCTTCATTTAAAGAAGAGAAATAGTTTAAAGATAGCTATCTTACCATATTTATTTTGACTTCCATAGAGAATTATACTATAAGGTATAGTTACTAAAATTACTATCTGGTTTCTTGACTAAATCCCTCAGCCTCTTGCAAAACTACCAAGGTCGTGAGGTTTCGCAGCTTCCGTTTATGTCATTGAAGCCTAATATTGCCCCAAGATATCTCCTGTTTAATACTACTCTACATCGGCAAGATGTGCCGTTCCTTATCATCAACATGTCTTGCAAGATCACTTACCTCTTTCGCCCAAGGCATGTGTAACAAAGTCCCTTATCTTCGGTGTTGTACCCTATCAGCTTGCGATGTTCTTCTGTCCAGGTCTGAATCTGGTTAAGCCTTGATTGGGTGCTAACAGAAGTTCCCAGTTGTCCTGATTGGGTGTGGTCGCCGGACGGTCGACAGGGGTATGGCCCCCACCGCGTCTCGTACCGTGCCGAGGTGATAGACGAATACTGGCAATCCATTTGCCGGTTCTATACGGAGTATCCAGGGTAGCCTTGAGTTTAATGTTCCTTTAGATACAAGAAGGCGCATTTAATGGACCGGATCGGAAGAGATAATGCGGAGGAATGGGCCACCAGTGGCAAGATGCCCAAGAACATATATAAGGCCGCTGCCTCTACTACATAATCCGTGAATATGTATGCTAACTCAACGCTTGCCTAGCAATGCTAAAAATTGCTTCGTGGCTCGGAATGCTGCGATAAGCTTGAGGGGCTAAAAGCTACTTTATCCCCAGCATATAGAGGTCAGGAGTACAGGCTAACATATTTTGCGGACTTTCTCCTTATCCTCTAGGGCTAGGAGGGCAACCTCCTCGCCAAGAAATTAAGTATCTATTTAACTCTCCTTGGTAGTGTATAGTACCTATTGCAAGAGGGACTCTACATCAAATTGTGTTATTAAATTGGCTTAACTTTAGCTATCTGATTTATGAAAACATTGTAATAAGCCTTAGTTTTAAAATTACAATAATAAACAACTTAAGAAAAATTTATAAAGATATAGGGTAAGACTATACTATATTCTTGAAATTAAGTTAGATAATAATTACTTCTTAATCCTCACTACGCTAACATTATAGATTGTGTCTGTGCTCTTCCTTTATGGCATAACTCAACGGCTTGTCCATCCATCAATCCTTCAATATATGATTCACCCACAAATGAGAAACGTTCACCAGTACGCCTCAGGATATACAGTACCTCGCCACCACATAGCATTGTAACATCGTCGCCGGGACGTGAATCTGACGGACCAAGTCCCATTCGACCGTCTTGAGTAATTATGAAGCTTCTATTAAAGCCAAAGTTGCGAGCGAGTGCAGCATATTCTGCTGGACTCCCGCCTGATGAAGAACTCTTCAACGGGTCTACTAGCTGTAGTATAGCGTTGCTAAAAGGTTGAGGATCAAAGATCTCTTGTATGAGATCTAAAAGATACCGGGATCCATCTGCGACTATCTGGTCCCATTCTCGTCCATGTAGGCGGTGCTGGTCTGCAGTGGTAGTTCTTATAAAGTTGTTCAACCACTCTGCGACATTCCGTGGCGTTAAAAGCAGCATTGCAGCCGCCAGGATGCGCACCATAGTAGATGCAAAGCCCTCCGCAAATTCTTCCTTGGAAACACATGTTTTATTATAGCAGACGACCCGTTCAATAGTGTCAACTCTTACACCGTCAAGCTGAAGTGTTGACTCGTCTGGCGACTTGTGCAGATTCACCTTTTTCCCCAAGGAGGCATTGTAGTTCGCTGGAAAGCCCAACCTGGCAGGTCGAGACTTGTCTGAACTGTGTATCCAAGAGAAGCTGACACGAATTCTCTTATTGTGTTGGTCGAAATCGCTCCAGTCAGGACACCACGTTGGCAAGGCTGGAAGTTCGTGCAGTCGAGCTTGTCTGGTAAGACTCCCTGTTGTCCCACGTGTTCGTGTAAAGAAAGAAAGTGATCCGTTTCGCTCGAGAAGACACCGACTGACCCTGCAGTATGCCTGCTCGGCAGTGATAGTGTAGTCAGGCTTGAGGCCTTCCGGTATCTGGGCCAGGTCTTGACACTCTGACGCTAGGCCAAATAAACTATAGACCTTATCTCTTTGATCTGTAGCATGGAATTTGATTTGCGTGATAGACATTAGTGCATCCAGAGGCCATCTGACTGTAGATTGTCGTAAAAGGCGAATCGCATCTACATTGAGGATTTGCTGGGGGATTTGGGCATGCCTTGCGTAGCCCTTCCGACGCAACCATGAGGCACACCAAGCGAGGCTTTCCCACGATCTCAGATGCTCGCCGTGGATAATGACTGGGTCTAAGGCAGAGAGGGCCACCTCTTGGACTACCCAGATTCTTGAGAACCACCTGAGCTCCAATAGCCTCTGGAAGCTACTCCATACTGGCTGGTCCCAGGTGGGTAGTCTACACTTGGCGTGGTATTCGCTTGAGTAGATATGACCTGCGACGTCATCGATTGACTGTGTAGTGGGATGATGAGCTCGAAATATGCTATAGATATTTTCGACCAAACCCCACGCCTCAGACGATGATGCAAAGGCTGGCCCAAGCCAAACCAGGGTCTTGACAGCTTTGGAGTAAATACTGCACATAAGCTGGACTTGCTCAGACCGTTCCTTAGGATCATCCAAATTAATACAGATGTTGTCAATCCAGATATAGTCAAGAGGAGGTTCACAGCTCTCAGGGTCTGCTGCAATCATCCGAAGCCTGTGAATTCCGACGGCAAGGTCGTTGCACAGGGTGAGCTTGTTACGTCCCAAAACAATATCGGAGCCCGTAGCTTCCTGGCCCCAGGAGTGGCTGAGAGCGTAGTAGGGCGGTGCCTGGTCCAATCTCACTTGCTCAAGCGTCCCAACGCTGATGTCTGTTGGTTGGGGGTTGAGCCGAAAGAGCCTAATACTTGTAGGCGCTAATTGTTTATACAGGCCTTTTCGTTGGGGGTTCATGTTGGCAGGAATAGCGCGAAGAAGAAGTGCCGCCTTGTTTTACAATAAAGTGTTGATATCGTAGCTAAACGATTTCAGAGGAAAGGAATAGCGGGGATACTTGGATTCTGGGAGAAGGAATGCAGAGCCTCCCTCTGTCAGCTTGGGACATTTAGCCTACTTCACCTACTTAACCGCTCTAGATGCATGCTGATGAGTGACACAAACATGTCTCATTGGTGGCCAGCTCCGATCTTCCAGTTTTGGCAAGAGTTGCAGCTTATTGCAACAACCGGGCAGCCTGATATGACAAGTCGAGGGTCGTCGTTGGCCTCAAAATGTCCCCTACTTGCACCGTCTGAGACTGTTGCACAATGGCTCTATTGGCCTTCTTTTCAGCTCCGACGCCACGCATAAAGCGCCAAGACATTTCTCTTATCCTTTCGCCCGACAGCCTGATTTATTGTATTTGTGTTTCTTGATCTTTGTACCACAACCAATCATTCTACAGCCTGGTTTGCTAAAATTAGAAATACAGGCAATGTGACCTGTGAATGTGCAACACACCAAACATGCTCATCAGGCAGCAAGGGTACTTTCAAGTACCTCAATACCATAGCATAAACTCCACAGAATATCTTGGTTCTAGGTATAGCCATGTTCTCTCCTCACGGGCTTGGGGATGGATGTACGAGGACCAAGTTGCTTTGAAGTGGAGAGGACAAATACTTAATTCAATTTACAGTTTTATATTATATCTATATATGGTCCCCTTTTTGTATGCTCACATTGCGCGCCTCATACGCTATCATTTTTGGGTGCGTTTATCCTGCAAGTATCTTACTCTTAACATACACAATGGGCGGTTTCAAAGATTTTATCAACAAGCTCGCTCCAAAGGACCCTGACTATAGTCATGAACAGCAGCAGGTGAATTCCCAGCGAGCACAACAGCCAGCTACCAATGTCTTGCCTTCACACGTTCGGTCGCCTTCAGAGAGACCTGGCGCTGTGTCTAGCAGCCAGTCTCAAACACGACAGTCTGGTAGCAACACCAGGCTGGAGTCCTCTGATGAAATGACTGTGCAGTCAACAAGCCATAATATGGGAGGCAACAGCAGGCAGCAGTATTCTGACATACATTTGCCTTCAAAAAGTCCTATTATGGGACATAATGAATTTGGTCCATCTCTGGAAGATCGCCAGGAGGAAGCGATACTCAAGTGGATCAACTCCAGGGAGCTCGTCACTGGAAAACAACCAGAGCGAGTCCTTGGCTTGGTACAACAGTTCCCAGACCCTAATGATAAATTGGCAACTGCTGATACCGAAGTCGAGTACGTTTCATCCCTTAAGCTTGCTTGAACAGTCACTGATAGTCAGAAAAGCATAATTGCCATACATGGACTTATTGCTCGTTCTCCCAACACTTGGGTTGCCTATAAAGACGGAGAGACTCGCCAGTCAGGTGAGAGAGTTTGGCTTAATCATGTCGAGTTACTACCAAGCGTCATACCAAATGCTCGAATCCTATGCTATGACTGGCTATCCAACTATCGCCACGATGCTTCCCAAAAGCGATTCGACGATCATGCTGCTACCCTGCTGAAAGTACTAAACGACGACCGGGAAATAAACGTAGGTTGTCTCCTTCACCTAGGATTCTAAAAATGCTCAATAGGAACAGGAAAGGCAAAACAGACCTATCATCTTTGTGGCTTCCTGCTTCGGTGGATTGCTTCTCGCCAATGTAAGAATATGTCGCATTCTCGCGATCTTGATCCCTCCTTTGCAAGCGTGAGACATGACTAATAATAAACCACTAATATGCAGGCCCTCCTTAGAGCCGAAGATTCCTACCGACAAGATTCGGCGCGCAATCGGCGTCTTCTCAACCTCACCGTTGGTGCAGTATTTCTCGGTACTCCCTTTAAAGGAAGCTGGCAGACGGGCTATGCCAGCCACAATCTGTGGTACAAAATTGCCTTGCTAGAAGGGGATAACTGCTCACCTGAGCTCATCCAGTACCTGAGGTCCGACAGACGAAGTGACAACAAAGGGCAGCCAAGTCCACTCACTAGTATGATCGATAGGTTTGCCGAACTTGCCAATGATGGGAAGTACAAATTCCCTATGATGTGTTTTTTTGAGGAACGTCCCGCGGATTTCAAAGCAATAGTTCGGGGTATCCCGGATGAGGTTCTCGAATTATGTGGAATAGACAAAAATGGGAAGGGTGTAGTAAGTCCAAAGATTTCACTTCTCACTTCTAGAATTACTGGTTGACAAAGGATTCAAGACAGTGCCTGAGGATTATGCAACCCTCGATGGCGTTCCAAAGTTAGGCTTGCCAGTCAGGCACAATTTGCTGCAGAAGCACTACTTTCCAGATGACATGGGGTTCATACAGATATCAAGATGTCTGAAAGAGTATGTGGTCAACGCCAGCTCTACATTGCGACTGAAAGGTAAGTTATATTCTATACTTGCGTCATAGCCTTTAGATCTAAGACTATTCCAGATCACTTTCAGTATGACCTTAGCATTGGCCATGCCCAGAGAATGGCAGACTCGCTCCAGATTGACGATTCAATGTCTATCAAGAAGCAAAATGACACTCTGGCCATGAGACAACCCGAAACGGGCGAATGGTTGCTCGTCTCGGATGAATTCCAAACGTTTAAGAGAAAGTCATCCCAGACCCTATTTTGCCCCGGTATTTCTGGTGCAGGCAAGACGGTGCTTACATCGACAGTTATTGAGCACCTAGCCACAACAGTTTGTAACAGAAGTGGAAACCCTATGTTGGCATACGTCTATTGCAGCTTTGACTTGCAAGAGAATCAAACTGTAGAACTTCTTCTCCGCGCTTTACTGAAACAAATGATACAATCTTGTTCAGAGGTCCCCGAAGGTGTCAGAAATCTGTTTGGGGGTAGACTGCAGACCGCAAAGAGGCACCCTAACGTGTCAGAGACACTTTGGGCCATGCAGGAGATAGCTGCGCGATCAAGGTTGTTTATTGTGGTTGACGCCCTGGATGAGTTGCGTCCTAGCGAAGCGTGGAGGTTCCTGGAAAAGCTATTCGAGCTCCAAACAAGTTCTGACGTGAGAATCTTCGCGACTTCAAGATTCGTGCCCGAAATCGAAAGGATGTTCAGACAAGCTCCTAAGCTGCATATTCGTGCTCTTGAACGAGATATTGCTCGCTACGTCCAGGGAAACCTGGGCCAGGTCTCCAGGTTCCTCCACGATCAGAGTCCGCAACTAAAGGCTCGTATCGTTGATGCTATTACTGTTGCATCTGATGGAATGTGAGTCTAAAACGCTTCTCCTGCTAAATTTACATTCTACCTGCAATTGGTGGACTAACCTGTTCATAATAGGTTTCTTCTAGCACGACTCTACCTCTACTCACTTGAGGACAAAAGAAGAGTGGACGACGTTAAAGCCGCTCTGAGAGAATTTAATACCAAAGCAAAGAACGGAGGCACAAATGATCCTTCGGACGCTTTGAATGATGCATACTCAAAGTCCTTAGAGAGAATTAATCGTCAGAAGCCAGGCCTGCGCAGTCTCGCCAAAAGGGTACTGACCTGGTTGACATTCGCTCAAGAGCCCCTCGACATGCCTGAGCTGAGACACGCCCTTGCCTTTGAAGAAGACCCACGCACTACGAATCTCGATTTCAGTAGATTGTACCCAATATCTGAATTAGTCGGCGTTTGTGCTGGTCTGGTCTCCGTGGAGGCAGGAAGCGGTCATGTTGTGCTGCTCCACTGGACAGCCAAGAGATATTTCGAGACGCACCTCGACGACGTCGACAAGCAGGGAACCCCTAGTCAAGACTACAAGACGAACAAAGCTAAGCAGCTCAAACTCAATATCCATAGAAGGTTGGCCATGGTTTGCCTCAGCTGCATAAACTCGGACATCTTCCGGTCCGGGCCACTACCACGTATACAGGAGCTAGCACAAAGACTTTTTGTGCATCCGCTATATGGCTACGCTAGTAAAAACTGGGGACGTCACGTCCGCATCATCTTGCATGTCCTAGATGGTGAGACAAGGAGTCTGATCACGACTTTCCTCAAAGACCAAGCAAAGATAGTCGCCTCGAGCCAAGCTCAGCTTTACTCTATCTCCAGCCAGTCCGTTCTCACAATGACATGGCTTCCAGAGCCCAAGCAGCATTTGTCATGGGGTTCCGAATTTGGACTTGGGCTGCCTCAAAAGCAGCGCTTCAATCTGCTAAATCGCGTCCCATCAGGACTGGCCATACACGTTGCGTCGTCCTTTGGGCTTACTCCCTTTGTTAAATTGCTACTCGATAGCAAGCACCCGCCGGATGCTGTCGATGGGGTTGGTATGACGCCTCTCTCCTATGCTGCTTCCATTGGCGAAGCTGAACTCATAACGCTACTCTTAAATGGACCGTATCGCGTCAATCCTACTCACAAGAGTCCAAACGGTTTCACCCCACTTTGCTGGGCGGCCAGTAAAGGACATAAGTATGCCGTTGGAATCCTACTTCTGGCTGATACTTTAAAGGAAAGTAGGACAAAAGCATTGGAACTTGCAAGAGATAGAGGCTATAAAGATATAGCGTGTGTACTAGAGTAAGAACTTGGAATACAAAGTCTGGCTAGAAATTAACTTACGAAGATAGTTTACTCTTTTTAATTAAAAAGGATTCTAATATAATTAGTACTTTTCAATATATAAAAAAAGTCTTAGAAGAGAATATTTTAAGATTGCTTTATTGGGCGGTTAGTAAAACGCCTTGGTGACTAAGGCTCGAGGCAACCACAAATCAGCGTCAAGCAGACATTCAGCTGCTCCACTACCATGCATTACATCGCCGTGCTGAACGCCCTGAGTCTGGAATTCAGGCTGTGAGCAACCAATACTTGTTGTACCCTGCACGCCACCGTGGCGGTGTTTCTGTGATTGGATATCTGACTGTGCTGGGGGTTTGAAATCACAAAAGCCACTCTCCGTAAGGATCTCTACAATACCCCGCAATTTCGTCGACCTGACCTTATCTTTTTTCATTCTTCGCATCCTCAGTATTCTGATACCGCTACTGTTACTGTTTCCAGTTCCCTGCGGACGACTTCCAGTAGTTATAGCTGTCAGTCCAAGGATACGACGGAAGGGAAAGCCTTTGTCACAGCGCTGGCTTGCCTTCGGCCCGGTCTTTCTTCTTTCATGCAAAGCTCACTCCAACGCTTCAATCACCATGGCTGACCCGCTTTCCATGACGGCTAGTATTGCCGGTATAATTGCTCTCGCAGATCTAGTATTCAAGACCGTGTTCAGCTACACATACAAGGCAAAGGAAGCAAAAAAAGAAGTTGAAAGCCTCAAAGAAGAGATCAGCGGTCTCTCAAATGCCTTGCGCATCCTCGATGCTTTGGCAAATGAACTTGAAGCAGAGAACGGACCACGCGATGTGGCATTGAACGCGAAGTTACTTGACCAATGCCGAGAGACTCTTAATGCCATCAACCAGAAAGTGCAGAAGGCTGTCAAGGATTTCGACGATGCCCGCAAGTGGAAGGCAGTTAGCCGACAACTCAAATGGCCGTTTTCCTCCTCGGAGACTAAGGATCTCCTGGAAAGCCTCTCCCGGTACAAGGCGACCGTATCTCTAGCAGCATCAGCAGATTCACTATCGAAACTTCAGATCGTTCTCTCACAGCAAGTGACACACAACGCAAAGATTAAAGAGCTGGTTCAGAAAGTCTATGAAAAGTCAGAGATCACGGCTAGCATTTTACTCGACAGAGAGAAACAACGCATCCTCGACTTTTTTATGAAGCCCAACCTGAACCCACAGCCCGGTCTCGACCAGAGCATTAAATGGCGTCACCCGACAACAGGCAACTGGCTCCTATCGAGCACTGAACTCAAGACCTGGTTTGATAAGAAGGGGTCTCTGGTTTGGCTTAACGGCATCGCCGGCGGTGGCAAGACCATCCTGGCTGGACTTGCTATCCAAGAAGCACTATCAAGGAGTTCATCTGAGGTTGGAGTGGCCTTCTTCTTCTGTGATTACAAGAACACCGAATCATTGATCCCAACTAAGATCCTCGGGGCAATTGCATCACAACTTGCCCTCCAGAATGATGACTCGTTTAAACATCTGGAGGAATACTTCAAGAAGCTCTGCCCCTCACGAGCCCTGTCCAAGGAACCTGAAGTAGCCGGTCTTCGAGACACGATAGCAAACATGGTCAAGACATTCCGCCAAGTACTGATAATTGTCGACGGCCTCGATGAGTGTGGTGATGAGATGAGCAGTGTCACTACTTGTCTATCTGATCTCGCTGGCTTGGCTGAGCCTGCCACTGTCGCGCTCTTTAGTCGCAACGAGATGCAGATTAGGTCACGAATGGGCAAAAACTTCACCGAGATCCCCATCGAAGCCCATACTGAAGACATTGAGAACTACGTTCACTCAGAGCTGGAACAAAGAATTCAGTCTTCCCGACTTTGTCTGAGGAAATCTGAAACGAGAAACGCCATTCAATGTGAGCTTATTGATAGAGCGCACGGAATGTATGCATCCCAGACATCTTGACTCTATAATACTGACTAAATTAGGTTCCGTTGGGTGTCTTGTCAGCTGGATTATTTATGCGAGTTTGGAACAGACCATGATCGACTTCAAGCGCTCAAGGAACTACCACCAACCTTACCTGACAGCTACCGGCGAATTCTCGAAAGGCTCAATACTCGGCCTGCTAAGATCCGAAAGATGGTCCAACTCTGCCTTCACTTCATTGCCTTCTTTCCCACACACTTAACTGTTTTGGAGCTTTGCCAAGCCGTCTCCACGCCAGATGAGATTGGAGCACAACTCAGTGAGGACAACACTTACATTGAAGACGATGTTATTCTTCACTGTAGCAGTCTCATAAGAAAGTCTGCTAATGGAAGAGGTTTTGAGTTCTCCCATTTCACTGTTCGAGAATTTCTCGAAACTGAGATACCGGGTCTTGAGCAGTACAGGATCTCGCGGCCTCAAAGTACGTCGCTTATGGCCTTGAATTGTCTGAGGTTTTTGCAACTGAAGAACATCAATGTTTCTGTACAAGATCACAGCAAGTTCTTTACAGATTTAGAGAAAGTGGATAGTTCACTCCCATTCTATCGACATGCCGCTGCTTACTGGCCCATGTTAGTACGAGAAGGATTCCACAACCTAGATGAGCGGCTACTACTGAAAGTAGTAGAACCACTATTCTGCCAACCCACCTCTTCCAAATTCCGCTGCTGGACATTTTCTTTCATAAGAACTTTGTATGAGATTATTCAGAAAGAGAAGAGGGGTTCTGATGTCTCAGTTGTCTTCTGTGAAGAAGCTGCTGTCATTTCTCTTGATGGGCAACTCAAGCCTCTCCATTTGGCGTCGGCGTTGCATATGCCCGAGATCTGCTTTATACTTATAGAGCAAGGCGCCGATTCGAAAGCCATATGTGACCTTGGCACTGCCCTTTTTCTAGCAGAAAGCTCAATCCTTGAAAGCATAGAAGCTGGGGAAGAGATAGTCTGTGTCGACTCGGGAGTTTTACCTCTTATTCTATCATCACCTGAGCGCCGTAATTCCACCATCAAGTGTCTTATTGATTCTGGAGCCTCGTTGCGGGATCTACTGAACCATCCCAGAGTATTTTCTAATACCATTAGGATTAGTTGTTATCTGCAAGACTTCAGTCCAGTAGTCGCTTTACTATCAAACGGCATAACTCCTACGCTGGCTGATACCGAAGATTTTGGCTCCTTTCTCAATACATGGTGGTCCTGCTGCGAAAGCCGTTCAGCTTTTGAACCCTCTTTTCGTCATCTTAACAAATACCTTCGAGACACATCCGCATTCGATACCAAGTGGGGATTTGAGTTTGGAAAGATGCTCTGGACTAAAGCTGTTGCGATGGAACTATCTTTCACAAGCGACCCTAATCTTACAGATACCAGAATTTCGTTATCACTGGAGACCCTCCGTGAGAGAATCATGCTCGCCATGGCCAACGACGACATCGAGACCTTTTCTAACTATCTTGGAGACGGGCGAATTACTGTTTCTGACTATTGGTCGTGGGAAGACTCCCCGTCTAAAACTTTGTTACACTTTGCCACCGAACATAACGCTAGTGGCTGTGTCAGTATTCTCTTGGATCAAGGCAGTGATCCATATGCTCGGTCTGATATCGGTTGGCCAGTACTTTTTGAAATCGACATGACAGAGGACGGCTCGATACTCGATGTCTTCCTGAAACATGGAGTATCTTTGCTGGACACAGACGCGAGCAATGCGAACATCTGGCACGTTTGTGCATCCAGGGCTAACTCTAGCCCCTCTTTCATGTATAGCCTATTCAATGCGAAGCCTGAATACACGCAAGCGGCCGTTTTGACGAGAACAGACAACGGAGACTCGCCCCTGACAATGGCATTATCAACTACGGCTGACGACATGGAAGGAGCAGAAGTACTAGAGGAAAATGCGCTCTCCTTTATCTCATATTGTGATCATGTTCCCCAATTCTGGGAGAAGCATGATCCGATTCTTCCTCAGGCTTTCAAATTTGGTTCTGAAAAGGTGATTCATCGATTGTCAAGCTTAGGTATGAGTCACAAACCATTTTCCCCGGGTGACTTCACCCCCCTACACGAACTAGGGATAGAGGTAGCACCAGACTGGGTCCAGTTTCTTATCGCAACCTTTCCTGGGGCCGTTGAGTCGAGATTCTTGGACAGACTTCCCCTGGAGATATATGCAAATACATGTGTCAAGTCCGAGGGCCGCCCAAATAAAAAAGTGCTCAAGAGGCTTTGTACAGAAGCCGCTCTTAACTCTAAAGACACCGATGGGAATGGGATATGGGAAGCCTTATCTGGCAGCATTCAAAGTCTGAGAGGCTGGGAGGCCTCTCAAATCTCAGGCCGGTCTTTACTCCATGTTTACAGTAACTATGTGTCTCTGGGCGCAATGAGAGCTTATGAAGATGCAACTGCTCGATGTGGGCCTGAGAGATTGTTTTCAATTCTGGCTTCATCCATAAAAATGAGCCATTGGGGCCCGGATTTCAACCATTGGCACGAGATACTTGACAAAGCAATAGTTGCTTCAAAGCACTGGGATCCTACCAGCGACGTCTATGTTAGGGTACTCAAGAAATCAGTCAAGAGCCGGTTGCGCCATCTAGTTGGTTTACTCCTCAATCATGGGGTAGACGTCCATCAACGTGTTGATGGGCTGTCAACTATCGAGTATGCTTGCACCGGGATTCGAGCCACGAGCTTGTGTTCGACACCTGCGGGGAAAACCATTCTGCAATCGCTCTTGGATCATGCCAACAATCAAAAGCTAGCCGAATTCACACCCGATGAAACTGGGTATGGACTACTGCATAGAATCGCCTGTCCAGGACAGGAACCGCAGATTCGTTGGTTGATGGAAGAGATTGTCCGCAGGGGTGTGGATATTAACGGAATTAACGCTCACAAAAATGTCCCTCGTCAGCGTAATTCGCCCCTGGTTCACCATCTATTCCTTGATTCAACCTGTTATGCAGGCTATCTATTGGAGATGGGAGCAGATTCTTCAGTTTGTCCAGATGACATCGCAGGCACTATTTTCATGGATGCACAAACCTGTGCCGCGCATGAAGGCCATCTCGGCTTTCTTGAACAACTTCTCACAGTCTCACAAGATTTGAATATGCCTGTTCGCTGGATTCGTGAGGTATCTACGAACCTTCCAGTGGGAAAAGCTAATGTGGAAATGCAAGTCAATAGTCTGGAGCTCGCCTCTTATTTTGGATACACGGAGATTGTCAAATTCTTCATCGAGAAGAAGTTGTTCACTATCGACATGACGTCGAAGGGCGGTGCTACATGCCTTCACCTGGCGGCATTGGGCGGTCAATCGCGTATTATAGAATATCTTTTGGATCAAGAACATCCAATTGACGCTGTGGATGAGAAAGGGTTTTCGCCACTCCATTATGCGGCAATCGACGGACATTCTGATGCTACAAAGATTCTATTGAGTAAGGGTGCACGTGGATCGAACGCTTTAGGTTCACGGACTCCTAAGCTGGTCGCACTGGAACATGGGCATCATCATATTGTCAAGCTTCTCGACAAAGAACGCGGATCTTATAATGAGTCTGACTCTGACCTTATGAGAGCTCAGCGGCATCTACGTGAACTTCTTCGCCAGATGAAGGCAGCTATTGTTTCTAACGACTTTGAGGGCTTTCACAATGCAGTCTTAGCTGGGTGTCCTTTGGACGCTATTATGCCACAATCAAATGGCTACACTCCTCTCTTATTTGCGCTGAACCAGAGGCGATGTCAAATTGTCGCCTGGCTCCTTGATCGTCAAGCCAGTGCCCTGATACAATGCTATCTCCAGAGCGGCGAAAGAGCCGCCGCCGTAATAGAATTTGCAGCTTATGATCCCAAGCTACTAAAGGTTCTTCATACTATGATCCATCTATACACCGAGCAAGGTGGTGATCTGGTGAATGGGCCTGACGCGCCGATCTTTTTTGCTGCCAAGAAGAACGTGCAAGGCCTTCGAATTCTATTGGATTACTTGCAAAAGCATAGGAAACGCTGGAGGTGAGTCTTTCGCTATATGTTGAGTTTTGCTATATTGATTCAGTTTTATCTACGCAGTCGAGACATTACTTCAAGGAGAGAAATTCTAGATCGCTGTTTCGCATTATGTCGTGTCGATAAGGATGCTGATGACGAAGTCACGGCGCTCCACGTTGCTGTTCTTCACGACAACCTTACTATTGCTGAGCTACTTTTAGAAAACGGCGCCAATGTTGACTCTGTAAGTGCTAATGGCTTCACTCCCATTGAACTATCTCAGTCGCCAGCAATGACAGCTCTACTTTTGGAGTTTGGGGCGTCAAGGGCTCCGCTACTTACACTTGGTCTTATTGGAATCATAAATTGCTGGAGCGATGAAGACTTTCAAAGTAATGCGTACGCCGCTGTGGAGGCAGACGGATCTGGCGCTCACGTGGCATACGAAAAAGATCGATGGCTAGAACTTGACATGCTACCCCAGTCAATTTTTACAATGGATGTGAGACACCTTCTGTCGGTCCCGTATCTAAGGGATATTCTGCTGGATCCTCTGTTTTCCCATCCAATACTAGGGAACTACATTCTCTATTCACCAGATACTCATTGCTTTCTGTTGAACCGTGGTCTCCATCTCGACACTCTCGACCCGTTTCCCTGGTACCGCATAGGAAGAGATGACTTCGAGTACATCTCTATTCTAGGAACGTCATTCCGCTATTTCCAACGCCGATTCTCTCAATCAACCCTGAGGCGGTGGATAAATCTCGAGCCAAACCGAGGTTGGAGCCCGTTATGCCGGGCCGCATCTCTTGATCTTATCAAAGAAATGGAAACTTGCTTATCAATCGGTGCTGACATCGACTTTGAAGGGTGTTCTTGGGGCTCGGCATTGATGATCGCCAGTGCCTGCGGAAGACTCGACGCCGTCAGATATCTGGTCCGAGCAGGAGCCAAGATTGACTATCTTGGGAAAAGGGGACATGTTAGCGCCTTGTCAGTCGCCGAATCCAAAGCTGTGAGGTCTTGGCTCTTAGTCGGGCGATTCGTCGAGCAACCAAAGCTTGCAACAGCAGCAGAGTGTGAGACTTCTGGTACTGGGATAGTAGCTGGACGGCGAAGTGGTACTGCAAAAATAAAGGTCAGGCTGGCAGAGTTGTACTACAGACGATACGAAGAATCAAGCCTTAACTACGCCAAGAGACTGGAACAGCTAAAACACGATATGCGGGGCAAGGTTCCTTACTATTTTGACGGGGTTGTATATAGTGATGACAGAGAGTAGGAAGTGGTATCAAAAGAGGTCTGTATTTTTTACTCAAGTAATCACTCTACAACTCGTTCAGCCATCTGTTCGGTTTACTCCTCAGTCATGAGGTAGACTTACATCAACGCGTTAATGGGTTGTCTATTGTACTACATCAGCTTGGCCTTTGGACTCCCCATCACCATCACGGCGCTTTTTCAACAGCTGATATTTCCAACTTAGAATAAATACAGCTTTTACCACTCTTTATACCCTTAAACAGGGCAGTAGCAGTTACCGTTACAGCAAGGATTCTGAACATAGTTTACTGTCAGCTCCCCACTATCAACGTTATTACCAGGATTCGTAGGAATGCTGCCACACTGAGTACATCCATGGTCAATGATACCCTGGATCAAGTCTATAGCCCGGGTTGTAGTGCCACTTGCACCATTCTGGAAGAAAGCACAGATAGAGCCGTATTGGCCTGAGGCACAAGCGATTTGAACTAGATTTTATCAGTCAAATGTATTGTGTTTCGTTGCTGTGGACATACCATGCTCTGGCCAGAAGTGATCACCCTGTCCGCGAGCCACCAGTTGCTTTGCTTGAGTTAAAACATCGTTCAAGCTAGCGTTATTGATGTTGCAAAAGCCAGATCCTCGGCAGTTGATGCCCAGTGCTGAAGCGGTGGAGAGAAGAGTGCTAATAGTTAAAGCGTAATGCATAGTGAGGTTTATAAGGAGTCAAACAAAGGGCAGATTGGTTAATGCAAAGGTGTTTGTAGAGATGATTCTAAAAGTTATTTTAGTTTGATAATATAGCGTCCACCGAGGAGCTGAAACGTTAACTTATATAGTTCATACTTTATAGTATAGGCAGAGGAGGGATATTTCAGGTGAATAGCCAGACTAAGTTCTTAACATGGATTGTTTGCCTAAAGTCCTGTGGCGGCCGATTCAACTTGGCCAATTTCTCGGAACCTGCCAACAGAACCTGATCAGGCAGGCCGAGCTTTCCGATACCTGCAGTCTGAGATATTCCTTATGCAGTAATGATGGGATGTATTGTGACCATCATGATGATATCTTCTACTGCTTTACAGTTAGCAATATTCAGCTTTACTATTGTCTTACAGAAATAGGAAGTTCGTAAAACGGCATGCGTCGATCGCTATAATATCCTTGGTCGGTTGGTATGTGAGAAACTTCAGGAAACCCACTCTCACGTCATTGACTTTAGGTAATTGTCAAAGCGTTGAGGTGGGCCGTGATGATGATACGAAGCCGAGTTCCGGGCCGTGTGGAGTTTTGAGTCCTTCAAGGTGATCGACAATGCAATAACTATCACAATAGGTCCACTCCTTCCCAGATAGGCAATTCAAGTTTATAGGCAGAAAAGACGTAGCAGATAGAAGCTGCCAAGAGAACTAGATGTAGTTAGCAGAACTTATAAATCTGCACAAGTATCTACTGCTTCGTGACAATAACGCAGAAATTCACAGCTCTTCACAGATCTACCGCTCAACACACTTTATCAATACCAGCAAACAACTCCTTCTACTGCATTCAAAATGAAGTACTCTGTTATTATCTCTTTCTGCTCTCTCGCCGCTACTACATCTGCCCTAGGCATTAACTGTCGCGGCTCTTTTGCCTGCGGTGGCGGCAGCGGAAACCTCATCAACCTCAAATCCATTGTCGACAACATCCAGCCTCGAGACCGCTTCTATCCAGCTCAACAGCAGATTGCCTGCACAGGCGATACTTGCGCCTTCTTTCAAAATGGCGCCAGCGGCACTGCCGAGCAGGTTTCTGCAGACCTGCAAGCCCTTTTGGACCACGGTTGCAAGAAATGCGGCTCGGTTCCTACTCAACCTGGCAACAATGTTGCGGATGGACAGTTGACAGTTAACTATGTTAGCCATCCTAATTGTCAGGGAGCTTGTTAGATGATAATTACTATATAAATATATATTTAATTACTACTTAAGTATTACTATATATCTTTTAGTATTAAGTAGTTAAAATATACTACTAATAGTAATTAGTATTGAAATTTTAGTTAAATATATATATTACTATTTAATACTTGTTTATTTTATAACTAATAGCTAGTCTTAGACATTAGATTGGTAGCTCAGAAAAAGCATATATAACATCATTTAGTTAAGATATAAGGCGGCCGCTCTGTCTCCAGGCCCAAGATTTCGGCGCTAGGTCCACGCTGCCGACATCCGGGTATCCGAGCTGGCCCATTATTCGACCTAACCCTCGTATATGTACGGATATGGACCTCGAGATCGGGAATCGTATTTTTCTGTCGATCACCAGCAGGCAAAGCACCTATGACTTCACCAGTCGACTCTTGCCCCACTACTCTATCACCCTGCCTCAAGACTATTGCCAAAAGGAGAAATGCGTGCTTTTCCCCGCGAGCCTGAATCTCAGCTTACGTCAGTTCAGCTGAGAACTTCGGGACATCGGCCCATCAAGGTCTCCCAAAGGGGAAATTCGTGCGAGTGATCGGCAATGCAGCAACTGAAAAGACATACAGAGGCATACTGTTTTAACGACGTCCATTCCAGGCAGAGCATTGATTGACCTTGATTCGGGTTTCCCTTTCAAGCTCTTACTTGGCAATCAAGACAACTGTTCCAATCACGTATCTGCTATAGTCTCCACGTACAGTCCATGACCTGCGTCACTAGTGATATGTATCACCACTTTCTGCCGCTCGGGGACCACTTGCGAGCATACAACGTAGTTATTCAGGATCAAATGTGACAGACCTTTGCGGGCGAATGATATTACGTTGACTTTACAAGCATAAGATCGACAGTGAACAAGATGGTAAGGCAATAACTCGACTCTTAGGCCCCTTCTTCAAATAAGTATAAGTAGTCTTTATTCTCCATGCTAAACTGGCTCATGCTCACCAGCTTCAAGATACCTTGTCTACCATTAACAACACTCACCGCTTAAAATCATTTTCAACTCACTCAATATGCGTTTCTCACCCTCAATTGTCCTATTCGCATCCACCGTTGCTGGCTTGGGCATTAATTGTCGTGGCAGCGGCTTGTGCAACCTCTCTTTCGGTCCCAGTATCCAGAACATTCAAGATCAGATAGGCAACATGATTGCCGATGGTCAGGGCGATAGATTCTTTGGTGATGGTGGTGAGTTATCTTTAAACCAACAAAACCCTCACCAATGTTAATGACCGAAATTTCAGCCCAAGTCGCTTGCACATCAGGTGATGCAGGTAACATATGTGCGTTCTTCCAGAGCGGCGCTTCTGGAACAGCCAACGATGCTTTTCATTACATACAGGAGATTATTGATCACGGTTGCAAGCTTTGTGGAAGTGTTCCTACGCAACCAGGAAATAACGTGGCAAACGGGCAATTTACTGTCAATGCTGTTAGTAAGCCTTGTTGCGAAGGAACCTGCCACTGTTAAGATATTATTAAAATGGATAGTTTTATAATCAATAAGGATACAATAAAAATATATATCTAAGCCTTATCTAAAGTAATAGCTAGTATATAAAATCTGTGTCTGGCGAGTTAAAGGTTCTGCGCACTATATTTGAGTAAGACTACTGCTATAGCAGCGTGGTTTTCTTTCCTATCCACACTGAAAGGCCACCTCGTGCTAGACCAAACAAAGATATCTTCAGCTTTGTGAAGAAGCAGTCTAGCTAAGTGGAGTTCGATTTGTAGTTACTAGTTAAGCTAAATAAGTAAAACATCCACTTCAGGTAGCCGTATCAGGCCACTCCCCTAGCTCATTGATCTAAAGGCGCATTAGCTTGAAGGCAACATCTCAGGCATTGGTAAGAGTCAATAGCATATTTAACTACGCCTATTGATTTATTTACTTTCCCTTTGCAATGCGACCGCAGTGTCTATAAATCCTCAGTCTGTAAAACTTTCACAACTCTGAAAAACTAGGGACCGAACCACCGGAAATGAAACCGGGGGAGCTAACATTCTAGAACCGCTTACTCGGGCCATGTAGCCGTTTCAGATGCCACGCCGCTCATTCCAGCTGTGGGTAGTTCGTATTCTCTCAGTCTAGTGTTACAGATTGGCGGAAAAATTGGTCTAGTCGATGGCGCGATGACTGCAATTTCGAGTCAACGGTGCAAGTCAATAGCAAGCGGTTCTTCGTTATATATCTTCTCAAGATCTACCCAGGAAACTTTCTTCTGTTCTCGCAGTATCATTCATTCACTCATTTTCTAGTCTTTCGTTTCTTCTGTTTGTATCAATTAACTAGGAATCTGGCATTCCTCTCACATTCGTTTCAAACACTTAAGCTCAACGCCTTCACAATGCGTCTCCTCGAGGTTTTCGTCGCCGTCGTGGCCTTTCTTCCTGCCTCCTTCGCCGCTCTACCCACTCAAGCCGAAGGATTCGCCTCTAGCACTACTGGTGGCAAGGGCGGTCAGGTCGTGCGTCCCAAGAACAACCAAGAACTGGCCAACTACCTAAAGGACAACACGGCTCGTATCATTTACCTGGAGCGAACCTTTGACTTCAAGGGCTCCGAGGGTTCTGCGACTGAGACTGGCTGCGCGCCGTGGGGTACAGGTGCGCACTGCCAGCTTTCCATCAACAAGAACCAGTGGTGCACCAACTATAACCCTGGTGCTCAGAAGGTCACTGTCAAGTACGACAAGGCTGGTCTGAATCCCCTTATGGTGGGCTCAAACAAGAGCATTATTGGCGTCGGTTCCAAGGGTATCATCAAAGGAAAGGGTCTTCGTCTTGCGAATGGCGTCAAGAATGTCATCATCCAAAACATCCATATCACTGACCTCAACCCCAGCCTGGTCTGGGGCGGCGACGCTATCACCCTGGACGGCACTGACAACATTTGGATTGATCACTGCACTACCTCCTTGATCGGTCGCCAGCATATTGTTCTTGGTACTGGAGCTAGCGGTCGCGTTTCCATCACAAACAACAAGATTGACGGCGTGAGCCCCTGGTCTGCTAGCTGCAACACCTATCACTACTGGGCCATCCTCTTTCTCGGAAAGAGCGATGTAAGTAACAGAGACACTACATACTACAGACAACTTACTAACATCTCTTAGCTGATCACTTTCAAGGGCAACTACATGTACCACGTTTCCGGCCGCGCTCCCAAGGTCTCTGGCAACACCCTCCTCCACGTCGTCAATAACTATTTCCACGACGTTTTCGACCATGCTTTCGAGATTGAGGAGAACGGCCAGGTTCTTGCAGAAGGAAACGCGTTCCAGAACGTCAAGAACCCTCTCAAGACTGGAACCAAGGGCCGTCTCTTCACTGTCCCTACTGCTGGATCTGCTAGCTCCTGCAAGGCTTCTCTTGGACGTGCGTGCCAGATGAACGCCTTTGGAAGCTCTGGTGCCTTCCCTGGTGATGACACTGGTTTCCTTGGCAGCTTCAAGGGCAAGACTATTGCTTCTGCTGCTAGTGCTCTGAGTGCTAAGAATGCCATGACAAAGGCTGGCTTCGGTCTTGCGTAATTGCACAGCCAGTCTTTTACTGACTTCTGTTGTTCACTTCTATATGGGCATTGTATTGTATATAATTGCATTGAAGGATGGTCGGAAGGTGGTTGTATTAGTGTAAATACTATTTGTTAAGTCTAATAGGAATAAGCTGGTCCAGCTTGGAATTAACATTGTGTATGCTGAAATACAGTAAGAGATAAAATATTGAACAACTATGTATTCTACGTATTATAAACATAAGAGCAATCACCGGACCTTCATTAGTAAGGAGGCAGTAGGCAAATTTAAGATTATACTACTTATATAACTGGAATGGAGCAGGAAGGAATACGGCGTTTCGTAGTGAAGTCGAGTTCTATTCCACTATTGTTAACTACCTGCTTCTTAGAAACGCCAGCTAATTTAATAGTTAGAACAGTTATTCAGATTCCAATTACCAGGGTTCGATCGGAGCTGCGTCTTGTTTAGTTACAGTATGCTCAGCTTTGAATTTTCTAGTCGTTTCAGGAATCCCTGTTTATCGTTCAACCCCATAAATCGGCCCCTGCTTTGAGACATACGCGTATAGCCAGTAATTGTTCCGTTGTACGAGATTCTTCCACCGTTCAGGGACAGAAGTCGCATGACTAATACGCTTTTTGGAGAGCGATATAGCCGTGATTGAAATTAAGTGCCAGGGGACTTATGACTATTGACCCAGTCTTCATTACAGTACGGAGGGTTCTTGTCTAACCATAATATAAAGATCCCCTCATTTCGGCGAGTTTTGAGTTAATGATATTGCATGCCGATGTGCTCTTTATTGGAAACAAGGGGTTGTATGATTCGTTGGTTATAAGTAGTCTTGCACACTCTTCTTGTTCTGATCTGGAAATTCTTCTACCTTTCGACTAAATTCCAAACATTTTACTGCTCACAAGATGCGTGCCTCCCCGCAACTGGTTCTCATCCTTTCGGCCATCGCTGCTGTTGATGGTGCAGCGGGTTCCAAGTGTCGCCATGGACGGCCTAAGAATGGCAATTCGGTTACTGATGTCTCCGCCAACCCGTATCTGGCAACAGCAAAAGATGCCTCTAGCATTATTCCCACTATTTCGACAACAGTAGAGTCGGCGAAGACTGGGCAAGCGCAAACAGCTGTCTCGACTGAGAAGCCTCAAGTAACTGAGCCTGCCATTGATGCCGTGAATATCCAGCCTCAAGAGCTCGACACGTCATCACAGGAAACAGCTTCACTTTCGACATCGCAACAAACGAGAAGTACTACGGCTGCTCTCAAGGAGCCTGCCAAGAAATTCTGTGGCAAACCGAACGAATCCGAGGTTCTCTTTGGAACGCCGTGGATTGTCTTCTCCATGAACTACAACTACCAGTCCATCGAAGGCTCTTCCTGTGTCGGCTACTACGAATACGAAGGCTCTGGTGATAACCAGACCATCCACTGGAGCGTGCTATGGGACATTGATCCCAAAGTCGGCACGAACCTAGTCAAGGGCTACAACTTTATCGGTCTCACACAGGGTCTCGAGACAAGGCTCAGTGATATCAAGAGCATTCCCTCCAAGTACGAGTGGACCACTAGCAAGACTACTGATTATAAAGGTATGACTGGAAGCTCTTCGTCTGCGAAATGTGCGAACATGCATGCTGACTATTGCTGCTTACTAGGGAATGTTGTTTACGACTTTATGACCTCTGATACAAAGGGAGACTCAACCACTAGCAAGGCGCAGGAGCTCATGCTCTGGCTAAACTGGGAGGGAGGACAAGTTCCTATTGGATGGGGTGAGGGGCCAATCGCTACCCTCGATGGACTATTTGGCAAAGACGGCTGGAAGCTGTACCAAGGCGTTAACGCCGATACTGGAATCACAGTGTCCTCGCTCCTTTGTCCCGAAGATGGCCAGTTTGGTAACGAAGACGGCGGGAGCTTTGAAGGTGACATCAAGGACTGGCTTGTAGCCCTGTCCAAGGAGGGCGTGTTCAAGTTGGACACGTATGTCAATGTTGGAAATGCTGGCATGGAACCTTACTACGGCACTGTCGACTTTGACAACCATCTGAGCCTTCGGATCAACGTTTAGAGGGAAAGGTTTTTAAATAGATTGAGCTTTCTGTTCTGGGTAGTTTCTAGAGGTGTAATTGTGTTCCAGGATGTCCAAACTTGCACTAATTCGGCTCCTCTTGGACTGTATGTGATTGAGCCCATGTTTCGACTAAAACACACCAATTCTAACAACAGGTAAGCCCAAGTATTTATTCAGATCACGCCAGAGGTAGGTAACACGTATAAGCCTATCGCATCAAGAGTAGGGTAAATAAGCTATGTATATTAAATGGCCCCTAGGATGTGTTGCTCTGAGAACCTCCAAGCTTATGAAAATGTGGAATACTCGCTGGTGGTCAAGCCTCAGCGGCGCTTGACTAATCAGAGTCAAAGTTAATGTAGAAGCCTACACTAGAGCCTTCAGCAGTGGCGAGGAACGCAGTATCATCACTAGTACCCCCTGACGAGCCAATATATGTAGTGTACCAGTAGCTACCGGTGGAAGCACAACCCGAAAACATGTCACACTGCACCTCAGGCACAGAGCATTCCAATCGGCTACCCGGGGTAGGTGTCTCGCAAGTAAGATACTGCTCCTGATCTGGCATGTTGGTGGCATCGCATACAGTGAATGCGCTGGTGCCATCGCCAGGGAAGTAGCCGCAGATGGGCAAAGTGCCGTCGAGCAACAGGCGACCGGTAGTGGCGTCGATGGTGAAGTAAGCCGTAGAATAGCCTTGGGCGTGGTTGAAGAGAAGAGGAGTGAAGCGGTTTCGTTTCGCTAGAAGAGGTTCGCCACTGTAAGTTCCGGACGCAGGAACAAGTCGGAACATCGGGACGGTGGTGGTGGTGGGAGCTGCAGTAGTTGTCCCTTCAGTGGTGGTAGGAGCCTCAGTGATCTCGGATGAAGCAGTGACTGTGCTTGAGGTGGTCACAGTTTCGGTTGTAGTATCGGCTCCAGCGGTAGAAGTTGCCTCAGTGATACCGGTTGATGTAGCGAAAGTAGTAGCCTCGGTGGTTGTATCGCCGGAAGCGGTTGCCTCGGTACTGGCAGTATCTGTTTCAGTAACCACCAAAGTCACCTCAGTGGTTGTGTCAGCAGAAGTGACTGCGTCGGTCGTGGTACTGGGAAAGGTGGCTGAGGTGTCGGAAGACTGCGCAGAACTGGACGTTGCTACCGTTGTCGTAATGGAAGATTCAGATGCTACACCAATCCTGTTAGCAAGGAACGACAGCTAAGAGCACATCACTTACCAGAAGAACGAGGCTTACAAGGGCCCGCGACCGCAACATCAAGACCAGCAAGGCCAAGGGCCAACAAACGAAGGATGCTTAAATGCATGGTGGTTTCAATGAGTGACTATAACGAGTAAAAAGAGAGACAAGACGTGGGCAAAAGAAAAAGCATAGCTAGAAATCTGGAAAGGAGCTTTTATTGTTCTTGTAAAACCGGAAAAATTAAAGATCGGGAAATGAGCATGGTGCGCTAGTCGTATCAGTGCCTGTAGGCCCTCAGTAGTTTGTGTTAGCACACAAGCTAGTGGATTTGAGCTGATAAACACCAACGCCACTGCGGGCTTTTATTCAATAGTTTACAGGCGAAACTTCTATAACTAGAAAGGAAAGCGGAGCCCCTTTGCTAGATTAATTTTAATATACTGAAAAGAAAGCTGTTAGAAGCTCCTTATATAAGGCTTAGCGTAATATTCATAAAGATGGTTCTAGAGTTAAAGACTGAAACCTGTAATTAAGATAAGGCTCCCCGTGTCAGGTTAGCCGCTCTTGTTACAGCCTTGACAGAAGCTGTTTAGTTAGTCATGAGATACAAGGTGATATTTAAGCTTAATACAGCCAGGTAAAATTCCAGGTAGCTTCTTATATTATAAAAAATTATTAAATTTCTCTTAGAAAATCCGGTTATTACCATGTAGCTACTGAACATATCTATTATATTCACTATTATATATGTAGCTGGAGCCATGTGATAAAACTATTGCTCCGTTGCATACTATAATGCACTACTCTATAAGAAGTGACGATAGTCCCTTAGTAGTAAGGTGAATGTGAACAACTCTACATGTTGACTACCAACGTAAAATAAGTATGCAAGGGTATCACGTTGACGAATGGCAAGTGATTGTTCCAACAGAGAATAAGCAGCCACGTCAGGTGACCGAGCCAGGCTTCGACCCCTCAATCGCCTGCATACCCAAAACTATTCAATCACAGTTGCCTGGTCATCTGCGTCACAACTATCAAAGTCTTATCAAAAGAACAAAACAACTGCAATCGGCCTAGTTCGTTTTCTCAGGCCTGGATCAGGACAGGTCGCAATGGCTGAAGTCGCTGGGCTCGCGCTTGGCGTCCTAGGCCTCGCTGGTCTTATCGGCGCTTTTAAGGATACTATCGACGTTTTTAATACCGTCGTAGATATGCGTCATATGGGTCGTCAGTACCAAGTCCTCGATATCAAGCTGGACATTGAAAAGGCCCTTCTCCTTCAGTGGGCAGACCGGGTTAAGCTTCTTCAAACTGATCACGACATGCGACTCGATGAACCGAATACCCAAACTCTCGTTTTACGCATCCTGAGTTCTGTTCGATCGATTTTAACGGACACAAATCAATTGCAACAGCGATATGGGTTGCGCCTAGAAACTAACATTGAGACGCCGACCCTGCCTCCCATCTCAACCTCAATGAGTCTTGGGCCGGACCTTTCGGAGCTACCGTCTGAATTACTCACCGGGTCTCTTCCGCTACAGCATGCTACTTTTGGTCAAAGACAAGATCCATCGCAGTCTGGTTGGAGGTTCAGTCAGCAGCGAATGAAGAGCTTTATGAGACGGCTCGAGGCACTCCCAGTTCAGGTACAAGGTCAGGCGACTACAACATCTATAGCCCAAAAGACACGTTGGGTCATCAGGGACAAAGAAAAGTTCGAGGTTCTAATCCAAGATCTTGCGGAACTGACGGCCAAGCTCGATCAAGTGGTTCCGCCGACAAGTTCCGAAACAGCTCGTTCGATGATTCAGAGTGATATCGAGCTCATTAAGAAAGACGTGAGAAAGCTTTTGTTGTTTCAGGAAGCGGCAGGAAGCCATGCAGCTATCGCTCAATCAACAGAGCAGAATCTCGATAGAATGCGCCAGGCTCGCATTCTCAACACGCTATGGTTCAGGATGATAAACGATAGGTCCGAAAGCATCTCGAGAAATCATAGAGACACACTTCAATGGGCAATCGAAGGTTCAAACGATAACGAGTCCTGGCATGATCTTCCGGCTTGGCTTCTTAACGGCTCGGGCATCTACTGGGTCTCTGGAAAAGCCGGGAGCGGCAAGTCATCCCTGATGAAGTTTGTATTTGGGCATCAGAGAACCACGCAGATCTTATCTCGATGGGCTAACGGTGGCCGGCTTCTCATATGTCATTATTTCTTCTCCAACTTGGGAACAGATCTCCAGAAGAGCCAGGCTGGACTCTCCCGGACATTACTCTACCAGATATTAGATCAGAACAGGTCACTCATTCAAGAAGCACTTCCTAATATGTGGAAAGAAATACTTGAACGAGAGTCAGGCCTGCGAGATAAGGATCTGGCCAGCCATGACGATATAACTTTACCCTCGGTAGCGGAGACTCGGCAAGCATTTTCAGTCATCTCAGCAAATAGCGGCAGGATAGGACACGTTTGCTTCTTCATCGATGGGCTTGATGAGCTCGTTGGGGAGTACAGTGATAGCATCGACTTTATTAGCAACCTGGCTCAGAACAAGCATTTCAAAGTCGTCGTTTCTAGTAGACCCATTCCAAGCTGCGTCGCTACCTTCCGACAGCATCCTCATATGAAGCTGCAAGACCTGACGCGACGCGACATACAAGCTTATGTTCAGTTCAAGGTTGGAGGCCACCCCTCTATGAAACGACGTATGAGAAGGTATCCCGAAGGGTTAGCCTCTTTGATGAGTGAACTTGTTGATAAGTCTTGTGGAGTCTGGCTCTGGAGAATACTCGCTTGTCGATCTATTTGTAGCGGTTTCGATGACCATGATCGCCTTTCAGAAATTCGTCGTCGCGTGGACGAACTCCCTCCAGAGCTCAAGGACATGTTCATGCATATGCTCAGCAAGATTCACAGACGGCATCAGGAACAAGGCGCTCAGTTGCTTAAGATCTGCTACACATATCAGAAAAACAAGTCACCGTTCCTCCAGAAAGGCTTATACGCGCTGGGCCTTGCACTTGTGGATGACTACAATTCGCATCCTGTCTGTATCAAATTAATTGACGCTGAGAATAAGCGGAAGATATGTGAAGAACTTGAAGGTCGACTGAGGAGTCGATGTTGGGGATTACTAGAGTTTGCGAACTCCAAGAATGTAGCTCCGGGCGATGACATAGCGGACGCAAAAGTCATGTTCATGCACCGAACTGTCTTTGAGTTCCTCAGCGATCAGAAGTCATGGAAGCTTGACTGTCTGCAGATACAAGACGCTGATTTCGAGCCAGCTACAGCGTTATCACTCTACGGCATACATATGGCTGTCCAGAAGCTTTCTGAGAATAATGAAGTTGCAGCCATGGATCTATTCGAGGAGGGCCTTTGGTGGGGAGCTGAGGCCGATAAGCAGAGACCCGGTGACATCAACAACTGCTTCTTCCACCTTACGGCTTTTCTTTCGCTTATATCAGAAAGAAGACTCTCATGCGTTACACTACAGAGACTTGCACAGGCATTAAACCCTGATGAGATGTCTAAGCCATTATGTACGGATAAATGTCCACCTATCGCCTTACTACTCGCCGTTGAAGCAGGTGCAATGAACTTTGTCAAGAGTCATTCCAGCTTCACAACAACAGGCCATGACTGTCAGCGCGGATGCAAGCCCCTTCTATACTATACCCTGAGGAAACAATTTCTTAGTGGCAAGTTTAACGATCAGCCATTAGACTCACGCTTCAGCTCCTCTCATATGCTGGAGATGCTTCTTCTATCAGGTTGTGATGCCACCAGCATCATTTCAATTAGTGGATGGGAGACAAGTCTGTGGTCTTTGTGGTTGGAGGAGCTGACAAGGCTTACGGCCTATACTCTTAACAAAGATGAGAAAGCTACTCTAGCTGACATCTCCAAGATCTTTCGAACAGCAAATAATGGGTTCAGGCCAGAAGGATTTGATGATATGATTGTTGATTGGCCTGGCATTGCGTACTAAAGAATAACCACTGCACCGGTCGTAGAACTTTAGCCCAAATTGGCACTCGGTAGCTTCTTCTCAACACTGCTCTGGCTTAACGACTAAGTCTCACTAATAATCGGTCGCCTCATAGCTTTGTATCAAGGCTATAACCTTAAGCGGCCAGCCACAGCCCGATTCTGTCAGTATGGTACAAGGAGTCGCTTCTTTTACAGTCGGAATGTTCGCTATGCCAGCTTCGGCCAATCTCAGCGGTGATGAGATTGTCCTGGCGTGCGACAAGTAAGGGGCAAGGGGACTGCCGGGTACATTCTGTCGATGGGCGCTAAAGGTTCGACTGAAACTACAGTGGGCTAGGGTCCGTAAAGCAGGGATCAACCGTTCTGTAGATCCGAAACCCGAATCCGTAAATGTTCATAGCCAATTGATTTAACAAGGCATTTAGGTATCCGTATATTAATAGATACTACGTCGTGTTAAGTCATGAGACTCTGTGGAATCTTCTAATATATAAAGCATTCCCCTTGCATCTACAGAGCAGTAAAATATTATTTAAGTACTTGACTATTCTTTCTTAGTAATTCCCTTTCTTTCGTACCTTATTCTTACATACATACCCATCTCAATTCAAGTCAACCGCCCCTACATTCCTATTGATTACCTTGAATCAGTCGCCAAAAAATGACAAACAACACCCAAACCCCCGAAGGCTATGCCCCCTTCGACTTGTACCCTTACAACCCATCTCAGGGCCCAGCGTATGCCTTCTTAGGCCTTTTCGGAGCGGGGGGCATTGCCCACTTCATTATGATGTTCCCCTATCGATCAGCCTTCCCGATCCCCATGATAATCGGGTGCGGCAGTACGTGGCCTACCTACTCACATCTACGTTGTTCCACTCAGCTAATACTGTTTCTAGTGGAGGCCGCCGCGTATTGGTTTCGATCACGATCTCACGACAACTTGCGACAGACATTGCCTTTTCTGATCCAAAACCTACTCGTCCTTGTGGCCCCGCCATTCCTTGCCGCCACCATCTACATGTCCCTCGGACGTATCACGAGAGCTCTCAAAGCACAAGAAGCATCCCTTATAAGCCTGCGATGGATCACCAAGTTATTCGTCCTCGTTGATCTGATTTGCTTTGCCACGCAGACTGCCGGTGCCATCATGTCAGGGAGTGAAGATCTGGATGAGGCAAAGCGAGGCCAGACTATCATCATCGGCGGACTGGTTTTACAGATCTTTGCCTTTGCCTTGTTCATAATCTGCACTCTGACTCTGCAGTTCAGAATTCGAGCGAGTCCCCCAGTACACTGTGTTGCTGGTGTGATTACGCACTATCGTCGATATTTCATTGCACTCTACTGCACCAGCGGCTTGTTCTTGGTCCGTAATTTGCTCAGAATTATTGAGTATAAACAAGGTGGTGATGGCCCGCTGTTATCGAACGAAGCTTTCCTATATGTGTTTGACTGTTGCTTTATGTTGGCTATTATATTAATTGTCCTCGTACTACACCCGGGTCGGTTGATTCTCAAGGCTCGGCGGTTGGATATTCTGAAGGAGGATTTGCCATTGGTATCGAGGTCATGAGGTTAAGCAGAGGCTTATCTAGTCTTAATTTATCAATTCTATTCATATTAAAAGAGTTATTCGCAGACATTCACTCCGTCATGCTCACCTCTTGATTTGAATGGAGAATTCCGTCGCCTGAGTCAAGGATAGCTGACGGTGGGACCCCCTTGAACTCACTGGCCAGTCACGAGTTTACGCATTGTATACGTATAAGCTAAGCCTGGCGAATCCGCGCCACCTGAAATGTCCTCCCGACATTACGGCGGCAAGACTTCTCCATCTGCCAAGTTTTCAATCTGTTGTCAAAAAATCCCAACAACCCAGTCTACGCTAGTCCGACGGAAAATTGCGGTGTCAAGGACAGCTGACAAGAGATTGAGCACTTTTTCGCCACCTGACCGTCGACTTCGGTACGAGTATGCGTAAACCACACAAAAAGTCTCGGCTCGGCTGTCAAACATGCAAAAGACGAAAGATCAAGGTTAGTCGTGTACCCTTAATCCGATCTCTTGTCCCCTGTAATGTCACACCGTGCCATACTATGTTAGTCTGATCCCGCTGACTTATCAAGTGCGACGAGGTCAAACCGCAATGCGGGAAATGCATTCAATTTGGCGTATGGTGCGACTTCTCTCCTCAATCACCAGGTCCACAGCCTTCCCTCAGTCCCCAGCCCGACAATCAGTCACGGCGCCCGGGCCGTCCCAGGTCCGATTGGACGTCCTGGGCTGAGCAGATCCGGGCTCACGCGGCCGAGTCTGCTACACCAACTCTGAGTACGAATACGGTGGATCTTGAGCTCTTTCACAGCTACATGACCAGAACTGCAAGCACTCTTGGCGACGGTAGCGGCTCCGGAACCCTTTTTTGGTCTGAAGGTGCGCCTCGAGTGGGATTTCAACACAACTGCATACTCAAGCTCATACTCTCGTTGTCATCATTTCATCTGGCGCGGGTCAAACCTAATGATGAGCAGCGATACTCATTAATTGCAGAAACACACTTAACGGCTGCGTTGCAACCAGCGATGATATTGATCAGGAATCTTGGTGGAGATAACAGCCCAGCTGCGTATCTGACATCGGTCCTCATATGCTTCGTCGCTCTCGCCAAGGGTCCAAGTCCCGGGAATCTTCTCTTAACCAACATTGAAGGACAGGTTTCGTGGCTTCATCTCCTTCGGGGCGTACGCTTAGTTGTCGAGTCAGCCGGCTGGTCGGCAATATTCTCAGGTATTCTGGCAGAGTATGCTCCGAAACCTAGCAGCGATACGCCAGAACAACACGCAACGACTAACCCAGCCTTGATGGTTATCGGAACCGAAGACTGGCGCTCTTCTTTGGACGGAATCTCGAGCCTTATTGCTCAGTTCGAAGAACAGAAGCTGGGCCACGTTTACGACCGTGAGCTCCAGGAGCTGACTGCCTGTTTTGAAAGGACATTTTGCAAAGGGCAAGATGCTGCCTTGGATACAGTTGGTAGGCTTCAGGATGTCATAGGCTGGGTCTATCGGCTTGAAGATGATTACATGACAGGGTTGCATCAAGGAGATCTCATCTCAACAGTCATTTTGGGACATTTCTGCGTCCTACTTCGGACAGTTGAGGCCCAGTTTTGGTTCATGCACAAGTGGGCGGCCCATATCATACGGGAGATTCTCGTAATTTTCCCTGACACTCGACAATGGCTCTCGTGGCCATTGGCGTACCTGAACCCAGAAGAATAGCCTAACATGCAATTTTTGACTAGCGATATGCCACGCGAGATAACTCTTTACTATCTGGGAGGTCCTTTTCCGGAACGTTTTTAAAGACCCGCAAGATAAGGTTGCGCATCTATTAACTTAGCTACTATAAGGATTTACTATATCCGATTACAGAACCATACGACTATTGGCTAATTTATATCATGTAATTTACGCCTGGTCTAGAAAAGCATATCGTATTTGATCTACTTAGTGCGAGGGAGTCGGGAGTTGGCCGGAGTATCGCGAATGTTAATAGTCCCGATATCAAAATGGTTAATAATAAAGGTTTATTAGAAAATAAAATTAACTACTAGACCTGCCATGTCTTTGATTCTTAACAGGTAAACTTTACTTGGTAAGGTATTAAGGCATTTCTTGTTTCCTCTGTGATAGTCATGGTGAACCTTTTAAGGCGAACATGTATCAGTATAGACGTCTACTTCCCAGAGCGTGTTGTCTATGCTGCTTATGATTCTGTTTTATTTAGGTCCACTGCCCATGGCATTGATCAAGACGAGCGTAACTTGATTTCGCAATGACTCTTGAAGCCATCCTGGTAGTTCCCTGATCAAAGAAGTCCACCACAAATTCGAAGGCACAATGATCTGTGCACCAAAGCCAGAAAGTACCTGATTAACAATCCTATCAGCCACAACTTCAGGTGGCGTAACAGTATCCTTCAGCTTTCCCTTTGCGACAAGCTCTGCTGTCATGGCCGTCCTAATCCAAGAGGGATGTACAACACTTCGAAGCGTCAGGGGGTGTTCTGTGTACGACGAAGAGGAAGAGTCTTACCTAGTGCGAACGCGAGGGGCTTTGTAGATGTATCTCAGTTCCTGGCCAAGGCCTTCGTGGAAAGCTAGTAGGCCGACCTTGGTGGAACCATAGGCCACATTAGTTGCTTGCGTCGCGAAAGATGCCTGGCTAGCGATGTTGACGATGTGGCCGTGGTCCTGTTCAATCATGCTGGGGATGAAATGCTTGGTTAGGAGGTATGGAGCGAGGAGGTTTACATCAAAGAGTTTCCTGAGGTAAGACTCTGGCGAGTCTAGTAGAGATGTCAATTCTGAGAATCCAGCATTGTTAATCAGAACAGTCGGGTTGCCGTGGTCCTCTCTGATCTGATCAGCAACTGAGGATATGCCTTCCGAATCCGTGAGGTCGACCTTGTAGAAGTATGTATTTGCAGCTAAATAATGTCAGATGTTTGTTGACAGCACATTACATCACCGCAATATGCGTGGTGGCCTAAAGGGACTTACCCAACGTTGTAGCAGGAGGGTTCCGATCTATGATGAGGGCCTTGATACCCTTTTCAGCAAATCTTGAAACTATCGCAGCTCCAATTCCACTGCTTCCTCCGGTGACAACTACAATTTCACGGCTTCAATCCCATGAAGGGTCGCTGACATGATTGTTGACCTTCCTCTTGGTATACCAAGCATTCAAGTAACCCAAAGACTTGAGGGCTACGAGAATACCAGCAGAGAGTTGAACTTTTGGGCTTTTAGCCAGCTCAATGGCTTTGGACAGGATCTCTTGTTGTTGATACATAGCTACCAATGACGGCACTAGGGGATACCTTGCTGGGTTATTGATGTATAAGGAAGAAGTAAAGATGCCCATGGGAGGATAAGACATTATTTAGCAGGGATAATATCCAAAAGATATACATATCATCGGAAGTTAGATCGGTAACTTAGCCTATGCCTCCCTTTCATTGTGACACCCTGGTTTTCCGGGGGAAGATAAGCAACACACGAGGTACGGCGAATTGCAATGAGTTCCAGGACAAAGTAAAGTATCTTTTTGTCGCTCTAGTCTCACTTCGCCTGGGTTGAAGCATTCATCTTCCCTCCCGCAATCAGAAATTTGAGTTTGCGGGGCTATCCGAGGGCATGCCGAGGGACTACTTCCGAACCAAGGGACTTTTAGCCAATGTAAAGGTGAGAACGTAAGAGCCCAATCTAAGTTAATGCCGAAGGGCTACGGTATCCCGAGTGACATAAAACCAAATGTGAAAGTAAGCATCATATAGCCAAGCATCATCTATTCTACCTCCCGCTACCTCAGCTATCTATAATCCACTCTATCTCCTACACGTTGATCCGATGACGCCAGACCAACTGCTCCTCACGAGCACTATAAGTCGAAGCTCCAAGGATAGCCCTCATCTGCTGCACACTCGTAAACAGAATGGGTCGCGCGATGAAAAACCGAATACCCTCCGTGCAAGGAGGACTCGTCAAGCTCCCCTCATAAGTCCAAAACTCATCAAAGTAATCAACACTCTCCAAAAGCAGCCGATGATTGAGCGTAGCCTCTTCGCTAACGTCTGTTTCGTTGAAACCAATCATCTTTGGGAGTTGGCCAAAAAAGCTGTTATCTTTGTTACCTGGGTCAAGGCGAATAGCAAGGACAGCGCGTTCTTTTCCTTGGGCGTTGACGTGCACGAGATGGAGCTCGGCTCTGGAGCGGTGGCGCTCTACGGTGTGGTCGGCGGGGGCGTGGATGTGCCAGCCTTTGAGGTAAACAGTCTCGTTGTCGAAGCTGAAAGAGGGGTTCTGCGTCCATATCTGATCTTCGTTCTGGACAGTGAATGCAGGTCCGTAGCCCCAGTTGAAGAAGTTGCCAGTGAGTTTGTCAGGGTAATTCCATTCTTTGATCAGATGTTCCAGTGAGAGACCTTGCTTGAGGGCGATGGGGATGGGAGACTGCTGGGTGCCATCTTGGCAAAGATGGTAGTCTAGATTGTGTTAGTCACTGTTTGCGGAGAATCTTGATGAGATGAACGTACCAGGGTTGAGACGACCCCAATTGTAAGAGAATTCATAAGCCCAGTCCGTTTGTCCAGGCTCGGCGCGAGGGTCAATGTGTCGCTTCTTGTGCTTCAGGGAGTAGTGATTGTCATGCTTTGCGCAGGACAAGACGCTAGTGACATACGTCGCCACGGCAAAAAGCTGAGAGACACGCATTGTGAGGACGAGAAGGAGAATAAGTAAAAGAGATTGGTGAGGAGATGATTGACGAGATGTCCTCGCGATTATGGGTAATTTTATATCTGATTGCGACGGACATGAAAGAAGCAGAATGCAGTCTAGCGTGTAATAATGTCACCGCCAAGGAAGACAAAGCGAGGCGCAAGAAACCACAGACCACGCGCGGGGGTTTAGACTTGGACTTGGACCCCGCAGCAACGCAAATAAACTTTGCAAACTCTATCTCGAAGCCTATCGATAAACAAGATCCAAGTTTCCTACCCTGTAAATTACAATATTTCTCTCCAGATTACCAATAATTGCTTGGCAACGTTTGTGAAACTTCCCATTCGTGGCCCACGTGGACGTTCCAGGCACAGCCCACGCTAATCTATGGGATTCTCCATGGGGTAATGCACTAAGGAATTAGGGTTTACAGTGGTCTGTCTTGGCGCTGACGGTCTAGAATCATCCTTGTTTCTCCTAAACAGCGAGAGATAAGAAACAATGCGTGCTTAGCCAATGTTATTTGCAACTATCACGGGCCTAGTACTTGGTCCAGACTGTTGAAATGGACGCGTAACTAGTCAGTCCTTTTTTTTACTGATAATTTCTCGTATGGAATCTTCCGTAGTCGATGCAGGGATCTTTGAGATATCGCATCTTCCTGGTTTCAGGGTAGCATCGAAAGACACAGCCTCGGATTAATGGTTTAAGGTTTCGGCATCTCGTATATAGATTGCCGAAACTTCCAAATCTGGTTCTGTCTCCGAACAGATGAGATCTTACATCTTATTTCTTGATACAATTGGCTCATTCGTCTTGGATGAGAAAGGATGAGCTTGGCCTACGACAGAGTATCAAGTGCCGCGAAAACAAGATAGCGTAATTCCTTGCGCTGATTCACCTGCGGCATTTAGTCATTGTCAATTGCAAGATCATTAAAGCCAAGAAACATGGTCCCAGCATCTTGGGAGACGTTTGACTACCCGAGACAGGCAGCTGCAGAATGTTGCTTACGACACGAGATTGGCTCATGGTCCTGAGCCTTGCGCATAGCCTCTTGGCGCGTGAGATCAAACGAACTAAAAAGCGCAAAGACAATTGTTTTCGCGCAGAAATAAATGCCGTCTTGGCAACGGTATAAGCCACAAGCAACGTCATTTCTGAGAAGCAGAGGTAATAGTAAGACAGCAAGCATGCACTGACTAGCATGGGATTAGAGTTTCCTGAGTCAAGGATCAAGCTTGACATTAAGACCCTTTGCACGTTGGAGTCATATTCTTTTCATTTCGTGACCAATGAAGGGAAGTCCCGCTAGGAATCGCTCGTAATTGAGAAATAAGAGAACAACGTCGGTCCGACAGACTTACGAGAAATTCACTTTGTTGGCAAATTCATTTAATTTCGTGCTGGAAAGATCCAAGCCACTCTATGAAAATAATGATTCATGATTCACGTTACTGTTTGTTTCGCTTGCGTAACTACCCTAGAGACGACTAATAAACTTTATTATCGATAAGAAGATAAGATAACTGGCTGTACCAGTAATACGAGCTGAGACCAGCTCCGATCCAACGCCTTTCTTCCTTACTAAATACTTCACTTTAAGCCTATTCATTCACTTGGTCGGCAAATTCAAACAACTTCCCGCAGCATAGATCTAAATCCAATCTGTCGTTTATTCGGTTACCATAATTGAGCATAATTCATAATCCGGTTATAGCCCGCAAATCTAATGTCTCCACAGCTATTGTGTCACCTGTACAGGATTGTGCATTGGGGCCCCGGCATAATTTCCTGGTGGATATTGCTGAGGGGTTTGTGTAGCCTGTCCCGTCATTTGAGGTGTTTGCGGTTGGGCTGGAAAGTATGACCCTTTGTTATCGTATTGGTACTGATTCACTGTTGAGCCAGTTGGGAGCGGAGTCGGCGGCATCTGATACTGCATGGTAGGCGCAGCCGGTACAGGTGGACTGGTCATGCCAGGCGGCTGAGGAGTATATGCTTGCTGTGGTTTAGAAGCCCAATCTTGAGGATTGTATGGCGCATGGGGAGCGTAAGTTGGTTGGTACGAGGCAATGAACGAGCTTCTTCGGTCAACGGGCGCGTGCACTGGGGATTGCTGGTAAGTGCCAGTATGTTGAGGTGTTGCATAGCCTGGCTGCTGCTGATACTGCGGTTGAACGGCCGGTGTAGGTGAAGGCTGATACCCAGTTTGATGCTGAACAACATGCTGCACTGGAGTGTGATAGACATTTGCTGGAGCAGCAGGCGGTGGCACCTGAGCTACGGAAGCAGGCTGCGGCGTTGGCTGGTGCGAAACCGTGACAGCAGGTGGATATCCAGCTGGCGTTGCTGGGACAGTTGGGAAGTATCCCGCTTGAGGTGCACCAGCAATCTGTCCAGTTGGTTGCGGCTGCACTTGTTGAGGCATATAGCCCTGAGTGCTGTCCTGTGGAGGTGTAGGCAAGACCATATTCGGAACCTGTTGAACCTGTGGCTGTTGATACGGAGTTGGCGGTGCAGGGGTAGCAAGAGGAAGGGCCTGATGCATTGCAGCCATGTTGAAAGGCTGCGGTGTCACAGAAGGGTTATAGGTCGGAACTCCCGTCTGTTGTTGGTAGAGAGGCTGCGGCTGAGCCTGCTGCATGTTGGGTGCTTGTGTGGTTTGAGGGGGGTATTGAACAGCTGGTGTTTGCGGCGGCGAGAACATCTGCGTGTTCACTGAAGGCATAGGTGATGGTGCACCGTATGTCGGGACTTGTTGTTGTGAGTAGTCATACTGTTGTTGCATTGGCTGCTGTCCAGTGACATTGGGCGTCAGATAAGCCTGGCTCTGCTGAGCTTGCTGTGGCGCCTTGAAGTCTTGAGGATACCCATTCGGGGTAGTATTGTAAGTTGGCAATCCAGGCGTCTGACCAACAACAGCATTGTACGGCGGCGGCGGCGGAACTGCTTGCGAAGAACTTCCAGCAGCATAAACTTGTCCATTGTGCTGATAAGGTTGAATCGTATACCCGGCCTCAGCAGCCTTAGCATCCTGAACAGCTTGAAAAACACCTGCTTTCTGAAACGCCTTTCGCGCATCCTTCTTCTTCAGATGATCTGTATGCTTATGCTCAACCATCATCCCCGCACCATCAAGCGCAGCATGCGACAAGAGCTTGATAGCAGTCTCGTTCGCCACGATCGACTGGATGCCGTGTTCTGCACCAGCAGTCGCAACAGCATCGGCGCCCATGCTTCCAACACCGAGGGTGACGACGCCGATCGTTCCGCTGACAGCCATACTTCCAAGGACATCGCGCTTTCGTGTTTTATGCGTCGCGTTCAGTCGATTGAGGTGCCGTTCGATGATCTCTCGCTTCTTTCGTGCGTTGTGAATCGCCGGTGCTGCCATGGCGACTCCGATGGTCGACACCCCGAGGGTGAGGGGTATAGCGCATCCCGACACTGCAGTCGACGTGGCAGCGCCTGAGATTAGGCGGGTGTAGTGCTCCCATTCTCGCTGTAGCTCCTCGAGCGTCAGGCCCTGGCATTTCTGGTCGTATTTCTTGAAGTCAAAAGGCATCTTATCGTTGTTCGCGGTATAATCCGTGGAGAATTACAGACAAAAGGCCAAGAGTGCCAAGAGCGGGTATTTGTGTATCGACACATGGTTTCAGCTCAGAGTCCAAAATAGAACTGCGATGGTCTAGACCGTGGAGATAAGATTATTTGGGCGCCCTAAAAGCCACGCGAGGCACATTCTCATAGAATTGGGCGTTAGTGAAGCAGAAGGGACAGGGGCTAACTTGTTCTTGGGTTAGTGAGATGCAGTCGGGTTCAGCCGCACGAGGCATTTGTACGGACTGAGTTGAGACAAGGCAGACATGCCCCATCAGAGGACCTCCTCAAACCAATGGGAAACAGCTACGTTACATGCAGACTCGGGAGACGGGGTTCGCACAGCTAACCAAAAAGGTGAATCGTTGGAATGTGTATGGATACTCGCTATATTAATATCTTTTCAGCCCGACCGAGGCAGTGTACGTATGTATAGCCTGATCCATAAGTCTCAACAGCCAATAACACATCTAGCTAAATCCAAGACATTACCTCGTAAAGACTAGATAGGTCATCGCTATAGTGAAAAGCGGATATCATAAAAACTCATTTGCCCGTCATCGCGGTGCACTTGTTAGGTAGTTAATGACTAAATTCTCAAATAATATAACTAGTGTAACACAGTACTTCAAGGCGACCGATGTAGCACTAGACTATTCCAGCCCTGATTGTCGTGTGTAGCAGCAGCAGTCCACCTTTGCTCATATAAGTAGCACTCGTTTAGGTCTCGTCGATACCATAGCCAAAGGCACTTCGCTTTTGTGCACCTACGCGCACACTCTATTTCATCCTTTACACGACGATTGCCATATGGGTCTGGGCGTCCAGGATAGTGTAAGGGCCGATGGGTACATAGGACAGCGTATTTCACCCCATCAATAGTCCTGAAGCGTTGCTTGCAATTGATCAGAAACTTGGGCTTGGTTGGCGTTGGTCTGCACCCGCAAGGGTTCCTGGGATCTTTGGCTTGCCCACGAGGGCATTTAGCGAAAAGGTAGGGACATCTGCTTTTATACCGCTCAAGTTCATTACTACTTTTCGTGAGCGCACTATTGCAGGTGTCGAGTCGCCTGGGGCACGTTTTGTCGACTTTGTTGACATCGTCTTGGCACTGACGGAGTTTGCCAGGGCAATCTTTATCGCACTGCCCTTGGCAAGTCCTGAGTTTATCGTTACACGTTACAAGATCAGAAGGGCATGTCCCGAGACTTGTTTGACAGCCTTTGACTTGATCAGTGCAGGCCTTGTTGTCGGCCCGGCATTTATCGAGATCTTTGGCCTGTTCCGAATCCATTGGAACAAAGGATATCCTTTCCGTCTTGGTATCGAAATAGTCGCACTCGCAGCGCCCACGCCCACGAATAGTATCGAATCTCCAAAGAGGAGAGTCACTTGTGCACTTTTTGGCGCAATCATCGGGGCTGGTTGCACCTACAGCTGACGAAGGACTGAGTTCGGCGTCACAATGGACTCGATATTCTCGACCCTGGAAGGTGAGTGTCTTCTTGTCATATGACGGACAGCAGCTCGCATATGTTCCCGTGGTGGAGTTGCATGTCTGTGCCACGACGAGAGGGCATTGGATGGCCAGAAAGAGGACGTAGGATAGGAGGAAGAGGCAGCCCATTTTGCCCATTGAAAGAGAACGTTAGTCCAGGTCGATATCTCTGGAGGAACAGAAACGCATAGTCTTTCTTTCTTTAATTCGGTAGCAAGAGATCTGAAAGTCTATTGCATATCTTTATACGGGTTTTGCAGTAGAGTTTCCGGCGCTTGGAGCTCACCGGCGACTGGGTTCTCAAGAAGTTACTGGGATGGCCGGGGCCCCGGGTCGTCGCTCGGGCCAGCCAGCCACATTCGCCTAGCTGACACGGGATTCGCAGGTAGGGTTGCTGTGCATATATGCATGCAGCCGCTATCACAACCAATATTATGCAGCACGAGACTCATTCGTCGATCTCTTACCTATTCGGCGGTTAATAGTTTGTGCGCAATGATACGACAGAGCGCAAATTGGACAGAAATGGGAAAAGATTCGCAGCTGTTGCTAGCTGAACATGACAATGTTGTTTTGATATGTGAGGGTTGGTTCCTTTCAGCTGCTTATGTGTAGAACACTAGGCTTCGTTTGACCTCGTATAATCCTGAGCTGGATAATGAATGCCGGTCATGACCTGATTGGGCCTCTTAGCAAATACACCAAAATCCCTCGATGTAAGCTACCGGGATAGCCGCCGCTGAACCACCAGGAGTTGCAAAGAGGTGAATGCCCCATGGGGCTTAGATGTACATCAGGACTCGGTCTTCGGCCACGACCTGAATAAATACGATGTTCCATTGTGTTTCAATTCACCTGGTAGTAACCTCCCAACATCTTGATTTTCCTCCTTTACTGTGTTTCTAGGCCATTCACCCCTTTTGCAGTTCGTCATGGCGAAGTCCATCTTTTGGGTCATCTTCATGACCCTTTACATCAATTCATGCCAGGCTCAAGATATTCCCAACCAGCAGCCAATTGCCCCTTCAGCAGACCCTGTTGCCAGCCCACAGCCTCTCAAACTTACCTGCAGTGGCTCCTGCAACGAGATTTCTCTTGACGACATCGTCCCCTCCCGTGACTCCAAGGGCGATGTCAAGTGTTGTCCAGCCGGCACCTTTTTCAACGGTGTAAATTGCGCGGCCAAACCCACTACAGTCTGTCCCCCAAATACCAAGCTTGAAGCTGGGGCATGCGTCTCAGACCAGAAACCATCTTGCCCCACGGGTACGGTGCTGCAGGAAGGGAAATGTGTTTCTACCACTGAACCGAGCTGCTTATCTGGAGCTCGGTTTGATGGCCACAGTTGCATTTCTAGTCAACTTCCCTCCTGTGAGCCTGGCTTTGAGTTCAACGGCGCCTCTTGTATTTCCGTCGGACGGCAGGTCTGCGACCCTGGGTACACGCTACTAGGCAAATTGTGTGTCCATAATCTGCCCCCAAGCTGTCCTAGCGGTGAGAAGCTGGAAGAAGGATCTTGCACTCATTCCCAGCCTCCCTCATGCTCAGACTCAATGACACTTGACGATGGCATCTGCACTCAAAAGCAGAGTCCATCTTGTCCATCTGGCTTTGCATTTGATGAGCAGAGCAAGAGCTGTTCTCATCAAGACGGGCCTAAATGTCCCGCTGGATCAACCTTCAGTGGCCGTGTCTGCATCTCAGTCAATGGACCCCAGTGCAAGCAAGGTATCTTCAAGGGAGGCGTATGCCAGGATCCTGACCCCCCAATGTGTCCCGGGATATCCAAATTGCTCGATGGCATCTGTGTAACTCCCATGGTCTGCCCTGCTGACCTCCAGAAGTCGAAAGATCCAGTATCACAAAAGGAGCAATGCTGTTTGCCAGGGATGACCTGGGATGAGAGCAGTAAACTCTGTTTCAGCGCTCCTACCGGCTCAAACACATGTCCCCAGGAGACTACTCTTCAAAACGGAAAATGTGCCTTTGATCCTGGCGAGGCGGATTGTCCAGGCGGGTTCACATTCAACGGTCATAACTGTGCATTCAAGAGTCCCCCGGGATGTATGGATGGAGTTCCAAAGGGCGATGTATGTGTTTTGTCCGAAAAGCCAACGTGCCAAGCGGGTGCTTTCAACGGCACAGTCTGCCTCACGCCTGATACTCCGACGTGTGCCAATGGATCTACTCTGTCGGGAGAAAGATGCGTGTCCACAGGACCTCCGACATGCGCAGATCAGATGATTCTGCGTGGAAGTGCCTGTATCAAGACCAGCAGCCCCGTCTGTCCTCCAGGTTCAAGCAATGTCGGTGGTAAGACCTGCGTAACCACGAGCACGCCCATCTGTGTCACTGGAACGCTCAAGGACGGTCACTGTATTGGCAGTAAAGGCCCAAGCTGCCCAGAGAATACTGTCTTTGATGGCACAAACTGCGTTTCTCAGAATACACCAGCCTGCCAGCCGACCTTTACTTTTAACGGAACTGCTTGCGTTTCCCATGTTCTTCCATCTTGTCCCCCAGACGCAGTCTTCGACGGGCAGGCGTGTCTTTATGGCCAGCCTCCAACCTGTCCTCCAGAGACACATCTTCAGGGGAACAACTGTGTCAGTGAGTCAAGACCGGCCTGCCCTGCGGATTTCATTTACTCCCCTGATGGATGTATTTCTGGAAAACTCCCAGAATGTCCCAGGGATATGAGTCTACAGGGGGAGAAGTGTGTTGCTAGTAAGCCACCAACCTGTCTAGATGGCACACAGCTCAGTAATGGCTCTTGCGTTGCAATCAATGGCCCAAATTGCCCCCCTGGCAGCCAGCTGCGGCCTGAAGGATGTGTTACCATTACGGTTCCATCCTGCCCTCATGGTTCATCTCTCCAGGACAACAAGTGCGTCTCTAGCGATGGCCCCAAGTGTACACTTCCTCTTGTCGTCTCGGGGGATAAGTGTGTATCTCCTGAACCTCCGGTTTGTCCTACAGGCACGACATTCTCTATTGGAAAGTGTACCCTGGCTGCAACTCATGGTTGTTATAGTATGCAGTACTGTCCTCCGTTGTAAGCAATGAATTTTTCATGTTCTTACGCTGCGGGTATAATGGGTTCTGAAATCTGGTGTTTGCAAAGGCAATGTGCCTTGGGTAACAATTGGTAGTTCAGTGCTGCCCTCTCTCTAGTTCTTTTTAACCATAACTAAGTCCAATATGCAATCATCAGTCATGAAAGCAAACTGTCGCTGAATGACAGTCTCTTCTTTCGCACAGCTATATCTATGACTTGTGTTCTCGTGAAAGTGGAATCAATCTCTGTGCTGGATATCCTATTGCAGATTTCTGGCTTGGTTCTACTTACTATTGAGCGCCCATCACTGTGCACTGAATAGTAGCGCAGATGGGAAGTACTTGACCGGCGCGTGAATTCGTAACCGCATTTGCTCCCAGCCTACGCACCCATGAGCATATCACATAGTACACCATTAAATGTACCATGTGACTATACTGCATGTCCCGACCGTCAATGTTGCTTTTCAGCTGCCTGCAGCCCGAAAAGGTTGCCAATATGGACGCGGTGCGTGAGCTGCATAGACAAAGCTACCTGATGCGTCAAAGCGGCTCGGCTACACCGGAACAAGGGTCCAGCCAGCCCCCCAACGGAGGGATTCGTTATTCCCTGCTTGTCATTTCCAAAACAAATTTTGTGGCGGGCTGACGTCCCTATTTTGATACCAGATCACTTGAGAACCCCGCCTTACACATGCATCAAGAGGTCTCATTCGTTGGTAGGCATGCAGACCAGCGAGAGAACAGAGCTGAGTTCCCAAGCTAGAGTGTGATAAGCCCTGCATATACGTCAAAGAGGTGCAGATGCTACTTGCCAAAGTCCCAATGCGGTTCCAGGCCCAATCCATCCATGACTGTTCAGAGAACTGCCTGTGTCTTCTACTGACCCCGCATTCTTGCCTTCTTATTTTACCTACCCTGATATCAGGAAGATAACTGTTCTAGTCACACTATCACGAGTTCCATTCAATTGACACCGCCAACGCGAAGAGAGCCATCAGCCCAAGGAAACACGTCGCTCAGAAGGTTTAGAGACTATCATTTTACGTTCCATATTTTCCATCGTTCCCGTTGCCCGTTATGAAGATCAAAATCGCGGTACTCATCACCTTGCATATCCTACCTGCGCTTTCCAAGTCCACAGGAGATCCAGAAATCCAAATTCAATGTCCCAGTCTTCCTCCCAATCAGCATGTCTCCCGTCTTCACTGCAAAATGGCCGATGGCTCTATCATCCATGTTTATGGCCCAGGACCTTTCGACTGCGAGATGTCCTACGTCGCCGTCCGTCCCCAGACACTCAAGGGCAACAAGGACCAAGATTCGGGAGAAAAGCCAACCAAAGAGGCTGAAAATTGCGAGCTTCTTCTCATCAAGTTTACTGATGATGTTGTCCATCACGGTTGCTGTAAAGATGGAGTCGCTGTCTTTGCACCACAAGAGCATCAAGTCCCAAGCCCACAAGCTATAGATCCGATTGATGAGAGACAAAAGCCTATACAGCACTTGCAGAAAGACGATCAGATAATGGACGAGAAGCTCCAGACCGAGAGCAAAGAAGCGCTTAACGAAGAAGATGAGTATTATGATGATGACGAAGAAACGGATGAGGGAGAAGAAGATTATGAGTATGACGATGGCGATACGGAAGAGGAGGGCGAAGAGGATGAGGATGGAGATGAGGACTACGAAGATTATGGCGTTGATGAAGATATCAATGACGAAAACTCAGCAGACTCTGGGGCTGGACAGGAGCCCGAAGCGCAACAGGACAATGAGTTCAAGGATCTTTAGCGAACCTGGCGCGAGGCTTACAAGAGGCGGGCCTAGCTTTGTCTGGTTCTAACGAGCAAGATCAACATGGGGCAAGGCTATAGGACTAAGCTTACTTAGTTGGCCCCTAGACCTAAGCCAAGAGGAAAAGAATTAACTACAATTTAATTGGCAAGGCTATTTGTGGATCAAGGCTTTTTCGTACGCCGTTTGTATTCAATATTTATACTCTGTCGCTGATTGACGAGTTCACAACTGGAGTCATTAGAGTGGAGTGCTGAGTGAAGGATTTCCGCTAGTCTCAAATAGGCAAATACGCATTTCGACTCATCCAAGGTCATACCTTTTCAGTGGAGACCCACCTCTCGATCTTCTCTATAAGAATAACCAACAGAACACAAACCTTCCATCTCACAAACTCATCACTCCAAATGACGGCACTAAACACCACAAACATGGACGCCCTAGACATAGAGCTAGACTTCGTCGGCCAGCAGCCAACGATGGTCAAGATCTATACCCAAATCAGCTTCTGCTTCCCAATCACCGACCCCTCCACGCATCCAGCCATCACCGCCACCATCAAGCGTGGCCTGCAGCGTCTTTCACAGAGCTTCCCCTGGGTAGCAGGCCAAGTCAAAGACGATGGCACCGGCGTTTTCAAGATCAGACCTTTCGAGGAGATACCGAGACTGGTTGTCAAGGATCTTCGGGATGACCCCTCCGCACCGACGATGGAGGGCTTAAGAAAGGCAGAGTTCCCCATGAGCATGTTTGACGAGAACAAAATCGCTCCCAAGAAAACCCTCCCTTTTGGCCCTGACTACTCGCCTGATGATCCCTCGCCCGTCCTGATCTTTCAGCTGAATTTCATTGAGGGCGGGCTTATCTTCACTGTTAATGGGCAGCACGGGTGCATGGATATGACGGGTCAGGATGAGCTCATTCGACTTCTCTCCAAGGCCTGTCGCGACGAAGCCTTCTCAGAACAAGAGATATCAACAATGAACCTTGACCGTAAGACCATTGTTCCGCCGCTGGAGAAATACGAACTCGGACCTGAGCTGGACCATCAAATCATCAAACCCCCTCCAACCACTGACGCACCGCCAACACCACCAAAAGCAAGCTGGGCTTTCTTCTCGTTCGGCCCACAAGCCCTCTCCGCGCTCAAAGACAAGGCGACACAGACACTTGACGGGAAAGTAGGTTTTATTTCGACAGACGATGCTCTCTCAGCGTTCATTTGGCAATCCGTCAGCCGCGCCCGTCTCGCGCGTCTAGACGATTCCACTTCGACTGAGTTCTGCCGCGCCGTTGATGTACGCACTCAACTAGACGTGCCGAAGAACTACCCCGGAATTCTCCAAAACATGACCTACAGCGTCTCAAAACTCTCCCAAATCGCCAACGAGCCACTTGGCATTGTAGCTTCACGCTTGAGATCTCAACTCGGTCGCGATGATCTCCGCAGGCGAACACAAGCTCTGGTGACATACCTCCACGACCAAGCAAACCGAGCAAAAGTATCTGTCACAGCAGACGCGAATCCGTCAACGGATATTATGTTGAGTTCATGGGCGAAGCTGAAGTGCTGGGAGTATGACTTTGGACTTGGATTGGGAAAGCCAGAGAGTGTGAGGAGGCCGTTATTTGAGCCGTTTGAGAGCTTGATGTATCTTATGCCCAAGCGAACAGATGGAGAAATCACCGCGGCGATATCATTGAGGGATGAGGATATGGAGAGATTGAAGAGCGATGAGGAGTGGAAAAAGTATGGGAAGTTCATTGGATAGGAGGATTTCGCGGGGTTCAATGCAATGTTTCGGCGGGGAAGCTCATGACTATTCGACATCATCCGAGCTTTATGCTTATTCTTGTTTGTAGAGTTGTATTTTGCGGAAACAGGATGCAGATCTCGGACTATTCTACTGATGAGCGGTGCTGCGATAGGTGCGGGAGATGTTGGTGACGATCGTAGGGCTTGGCGTTTGCGGAGGATGAGAAGTAGAGCCGAGGCGATGACGCATCGAAGGGATATAAGTAACCTTAATCGACACAATTATTGACATTGCAATATCCAAGCGAATTGTTTGTACCTTTGAGTTAAACCATGGATTTGTCTGCTATGGGATCCCCAGGGGCCTTGCCTGACTGGAGTAACTTGAACATCCTCCACCGCAACACCCTCCCAGCCCGAGCCCACTTCTACTCTCACCCCAACCAAGAATCAGCCCTATCTTTCAACCGTGAAGAAAGCTATTTGTACAGCCTAAACGGAACGTGGAAATTCCACTATGATATCAGTCCCCTGGACACACCAATCTGGCAAACAGCCAACACCAGCTCATGGGCCGACATTGAAGTCCCAGGAATGTGGCAGCTCCAAGGCTACGGCCATCCTCACTACACCAACATCGACTATCCCTTCTCCGTCACGCCTCCTAATGTTTCGTATGTCAATCCCACTGGGTCTTACTGGCGACAGTTTGACGTAGCAGAGGAGTGGTATGGTGGTTAGATCAGACTGTACTTTGAAGGCGTAGATAGCGCGTTTCATGTTTGGGTTAATGATGACGAGGTTGGGTATAGCCAGGGGAGCCGCAACCCGAGTGAGTTTGATATTACTGACTATCTCACTCCTAACCAGGCGAATAATCTTGCGGTGAGAGTTTATCAGTGGTCTGATGGGTCTTATATCGAGAACCAGGATCAATGGTGGCTCTCCGGCATTTTTCGCGACGTCTACCTCATTCCGTTCTCTTAATCGTCCATCATTGACTTTCAACTTGATTCTGAGCTTGGCGACTCTTTTGAAGAAGGGTCATTGAAAGTCAATGTGACTGTTCAAGGGAAAAAGGGTAACCTAAATATCACCTTAATCTCGCCAGATGGATCGACCATTGATGAATGGGAAGGGTCATCTTCGGATGTTTACGAGAAGAAGCTCTCTGGGGACGACTTTATATCTGGTCCGCTGAAACACCAAACTTGTATACTTTACTCATCACCTTCAATGGACGGACCATCAGTCAGAGAGTTGACCTGCGTCGCGTTGAGATTCAGGGTTCTAACTTTTACGTCAACGGAAAGCCCATCATTATATACGGCGTCAACAGGCACGAGCATCATCACCTCACTGGCCGAACTATCAGCTATGAGAATATACGGAAGGATCTCCTACTCATGAAGCGATCCAACATCAACGCCATCCGCACAGCTCATCAACCTCCCCATCCTGACTTCTTTGACGTGGCCGATGAGCTCGGCTTATACGTCATTGCCGAGTCTGATCTCGAATGCCATGGTTTCGGTGGCATTGAAGAGACCGAGGAAGAAGCTGCTGAGTGGCTATCCAACAACCCTGATTGGGAGGAAGCCTATGTTGATCGTGCTCGTCAGCTAGTTGAGCGATTCAAGAACCATGCTTCTGTTATTATCTGGTCTCTCGGCAATGAGTGCTTTTATGGTCGGAACCACGCTGCTATGAGTAAGTGGATCAAAGAGAGGGATCCAAGTCGGATTATTCACTACTAGCAAGACCGAAATGCTACATCGACGGATATGTACAGTCAGATGTACAGTACGCCTGACGATGTGAGAGACTTTATCAAGACACATAACGACGAGCCCATCTTGCTTTGCGAGTACGCACAGTAAGCTCCCCCCAACCATCCAGATTATCTTGAGCTAACAGTACTAGTGCGATGGGCAACGGACCTGGTGGTCTTGTAGAGTATATCGACCTCTTCAGATCTGAACCTTTATCGCATGGAGGCCTTGTCTGGGAGTGGAGCAACCATGGACTCCTCAAGAAGGAAGAGAATGTTACCTATTACGCATACGGAGGTGACTTTGGTGACGAACCTAATGATGGTGACTTCATCATGGACGGTCTTGTCCTGTCTGACCATGCGCCTATGCCTTCGTTGAAGGAGTATGCCAAGGCCATCCAGCCTGTTTCTGTGAAGCTGGTAAAGAATGGAAGTGCGATGATGATAATCAACCACTATGACTTCTTGGATCTGAGTCATCTCGATGTTTCTTGGCATGTGGTCGCAGATGGTCTCAAGACTGAGGCCCGTCCACTTGACCTCCCCAGAGTACCAGCTGGAGAGAATAGGACCGTGACACTGCCTTCGGGGCTGAAAATCACCCAGAGTGAAGCATGGGTCACGGTTGAGTTCAGGCTTAAGGAAGCTACTCTATGGGCTCCCAAGGGCCATGTCATTGCTTGGGACCAACTTTACATCCAGCGTCCCAGCATCAAGGCGGGAGACATGTCGCTGGTCCGTCGACGAGACAATTCGGAGTTCGAGAAGAACGGAACCAAGCTTCTCTATAAGAGTGGACATTCTTGCTTTGGTTTCGACTTGCTTCAGGAAATGTCACTTGGAACGTCAACGGCGTGGATATCTTCCAACGTGGCCCCGAGCTTTCCTTCTACCGCGATCTCACACAAAATGACGCTGCGTCTTCCGGCGATGGACCAATCTGGGAACAAGAAAAGATCTCAATGATCTACCCACAAGTCAGAGATGTTACCTGGCGCGTTGATGTTGACGGCGCGATAGTGCACTACAAGGTCTGGATTGGCGTCAAGACCCGTGCTTGGGGCGTTGAAGCAGACATGATCTACAGGATACCGACTAGCAGATCTTAACTTCAGCTCGAAGCTCGGGGTGAATTTATCGGTAAGAATGAGTCCCATGTCATTCCCCGCATTGGTCTCACGGCTGTTCTACCTGAGTCATTCGACGACGTGTCGTGGTTCGGTAGAGGACCTGGAGAGAGCTACAAAGACTCTAAGCAAAGTTCCCGCATTGGGGAGTATAGCTCCACTGTGCCGGACCTTTTTACGTACTATGATTACCCTCAAGAGAACGGAAATCGGGAAGACCTGCGATGGTTGAAGATTGGGAACAAGGAGGTTACACTTGATGCGCGACGGACAAAGAGCGAACCATTTAGTTTTACAGCTCGGAGGTACATGCCCTTTGATCTAGATGACGCACAGCACCCGCATGATTTGAAGCCGCTGAACATGACGGTTCTACGTCTCGATCACGATAACAACGGGCTGGGATCGGCTACGGTTAGGGTGAGGCCGTTTGAGCAATACAGGTGCTATACCAAGCCATTCAACTTTACCTTTAACTTTAACATAGGCTAGTTCTACTAAGTAATCAGATGAATGATTATGCGACTTCGGTCATGATAAGAATTGATTACTGAACCTTCTTCTCTGTCAAGGTGTCGCAGTACATGTGCATATCGGTGAGCAGTTCGGGTGACATTTCCAGTTACACAACTGCTACCATTATGCTTGATTCCCAACATAGCCGTTCCCAATTAGGAATACGATACGATGTGGTTTTCGGTAGGTTACTTGTCTGAGTGGGCCGACACAGTAGCGCCTAAAGTGCCACGTTCGCGATTAGTGATCAATAATTACTGATCAAAATGCACGACCCGAGACCGGAGCGAATTGTAATCAGCCAAGACGGTTATTACGAAACCCTCCGGTAGCATATCCATTTTGTAATCTTCCTCGGAACGTGTTTGGAATAACACCGATATACATAAGTATCTACACTTCGAGATGTCATGCATGAATCCTACCCTCTAAGTTTTTACAACACAAGCATCTCATCAAACTCAATTAAGATACCATTGGCCATGTCTCGTCGCATCTTTGTTATCGGAGCCACAGGCGCTCAAGGTCTCCCAGTCTGTCGCGGCCTCACCAAAGACGGCGCTTACAGTCTACGGGTCCTCACTCGCGATGCCAACTCGCAGCGCGCTAAGCAATTGGCAGAATTAGGCGACGTTGAGTTCATCGAGGGCTCATTCGCCAACGAAGACAACCTACGAAAGGGCTATGAGGGTTGCTGGGGCGCCTTTGTCAACATTGATGGCTTCAACACTGGCGAAAAGACAGAGACTTACTGGACCATCCGCGCGTATGAGCTGGCAATTGAGTCTGGTATTAAGTTCTTTGTTTTTGGAAACTTGGACTATGGGTATAAGAAGAGTGGCTATGACCCCAAGTTCCGGTGTGGCCATTATGATGGAAAGGGTCGAATGGCGGAGTGGATGTTGACCCAGAAAAAGACACACAATATGGGCACTGCGATCTTCACTACGGGTCCATATATCGAGATGGCCATTTCAGCGCAAACAGTTATGACCCCTCGTACCGTTGAGGGCGTCGTCACTTGGGCTGTTCCCCTCGCTGATGGAGCGATTCCTCATGTTGCCCTCGATGACTGCGAGCACTACGTCCGCTGGCTATTTGACAACCCCGAGAGATCCGACGGACTTGATCTCGAGGTTGCCATTGATCACATCAACTACCACGATCTAGCAAAGGCTTTCCAGAAGGTCACGGGCAAACCTGCCCAATTCATCGACATCCCGGTGGAGACTTACTTTGAGCACATACCATGGGCAGACACCGCTCCGTCTGGATACAACGCCGATCTCAAAGATCCCGCGACCATGACATTTAAGCAAAACTTTACTGGTTTCTGGAACATGTGGAGGCACTCCGGTGGCAACAAGGGCGTTGTTCAGAGGGATTATAAGCTGTTGGATGAGATTCACCCGAATAGGATCAAGACTGCGGAAGAGTTCTTCCGTAGAGAAGAGGAGAAGCGCAAGGCGCAGGGACTTCCGGGTATTTTTGAGACAATTGAGAGTGGAAATCTCGGTATGATCCTCAAGTTGAGTGAGGACGGTAGAAAGGGCAAGTTGTAGGTGAATTATTGCCTTCAAGCATCATAGTTGGACATAACTACCATCATACGCATGAATTCTGTAGCAATATATAGAATGCAACTGGATGTTGACTCTGCGATACTATTTGGGCTAGATATTGTATATAACTCCCTGTCTTGCATATACCCAACGATGGTTCGTGTAAAGTCGATCAGTGCCAGACCTCCTCTGATCTAATACCATGTGACTTCCGAGTCCTCCTTGTTCAACAGGGTAAGCCGCTTCACCATCTCCCTACCCTGATCACAAAATGAACATCACAGTTTGTGACTGGGTTTTATCGGTGGACACTTCCAGCACGTTGTCCAGTCGGATATTCTAGAGAAACTGAACGCATCACTTTCAGCCATTCCATCGGCCAAGTTCAATAACCCGATACTACGCTTTGAAGCGTTCATCCAAGACGGGAACAATCAAGATCTCGAGGGTGGCACTTTTAAGACCAGCGACTGGTCTCACAATGGTTTTTTCGGTACGTCGCTTGTACTCTACTCAAACAACTCGGAACCAAGACTGACACCCCTAAGCATCAAATCTTACTCCGTCCCATCGTATCATCACAAGCATCTTCTGACACTAATGTGAATGACGAGTCACACTCTCAAACACATGAACTTCATCATCCTACAACGGCCTCGAACAACGACGAAGCCCACCACCCTTCAGCGACCCCAAGACCATCCAGTAAGCGTCGTCAAGGCGGTCTACGCCCAGCCATGGCCACAGCTACAATTGACGAAAGCTTAGAAGTCCCGCGTCAAATGCAGATCCGCGCCGGGAATTTCCCAAAGAGGGCAAAGTTGAAACCAGACGGTGTTTTTCTCCCACGAGACTCATCTCTGGGTAAATTCATCATTGGCGTATGGGAGCAGATACACTCTGGTCTTGTTCTGGAGCCCCATATTCTCACTGAGCAGCTTCAGCTCACTGCCGCCCATACAAGCCCCACGAATGAACTATCACCTGGTCTTTCTATAGCAGGCCTCTCAGAAGGTTCGTTCGATATGTCCACGCGAGGAAACATGTTTTACCAAAGAGTCACCCAGGCCAGTCGGACCTGTCGCTCCGTCGAAGTCATCGTCCAAGCGCGGTGGATCGAGCTTTTCGATTCCTACGTCCTACATCTCACTAACGCAAGCCCTGGAATCTCGCCTACCAAAGCCCGCATGAAAGCGTTAGCTGAAGCATGTAGCGACTTTGGCTGGAGTGCAAAAGAGCTACGGAACAAAATGGCGATTTGGCGAGGCTACAAAGAGATCAAGGATGTGTTGGGCTGGGTAGCTCTGGTATTTTCTGGAATGGGCCTGTATCGTCTTTGCAAATACCGCATCGACTTTGATAAGGACAAGTTCGGTCGAGCACGAGCTTTGAGGGGGCGAATGGAAGTCGCGGCGGATACTTTGCACCGTAGCTGGCGTCAACTCCTGGCCATTGTTGGGGAACCTACGGAGCGACGATATACTGGACATCCTCACGACTGGGTTGTCTATCAAGATGGATCTGATCCTGTTCCCCTCCGATCGACGTATCTGCAGTATGACCGGAATTTCAGCTTCGAACATGTTGACGAATGTGTTATCGACAGCACGTGGTGGGGAGCTGATGATCCACGCTGGATGCCACCGATTTCTCGCGCTTCCTCCACTGCAGACAGAAACAGCTGTGTATTATGCGATCAAGTCCAGTCAGATGACGCCGTGCTCAACTCATGCAGATGCTTCTCAAGCTTATTGAGCGGACCGAAACTACCACCCGCTGTGCAAATCTTTAGAACCTCCAATGGTCGCAATAACGGCCTCCAAGCCCTCGTTCCTCTCGAAAGAGGGGTCGCCATCGGAGAGTTCATTGTTCATTGGGCTCGTGACGAAAGGCATTAAAGACCAAGACGTGCTGGATAGCAAAGTCGGTGACAGACGGTACCAGATATGGCAGGGGAGGCAGGGCAATTTTACGAGATTTGTTAATCACAGTTGCAAGCCGAATGCGCAGTTCGAGAAGTTTACGTGGCTGGGGACAGAACATATTTTGCTGGTAAGCAACGGGATCGAGGCTGGCTTGGAGATCACGGTAGACTACTCTGGAAGCTACTGGAGAGGGCTGGATAAGATTTGTCTTTGTGGTGAAGTTTGCTGTAGGTATAAAGGAAGCGATAATAAGTGATAGAATAGGGCCCTCGATTACCAGATACTGGTAGGCTGCCAGACTCCACTGCCATGCCGACATCCTCTCCCCGACACATGCAGTCAATTCGAGCCGCAATGTTAATTACTGGATATCCACCTGACCGAGATGGAATCATGAGTCTACAAGGTGATCAAATTGGTCTGCTTCGGCTAAACCTGGGCTCAATATTGTCATTCAAGCGTGTTTCACTTAGCGATTCAGCCCGACCACCATTTGTCGCGCTATCCCATGTCTGGGGCGACTTGAATGACACCCTGCCACTCCACGTGTCGGGTCAGGCTATTACAGCGACTCGTAACCTTCATCATATTCTTGACAGCCTTTTGGCATCTCAGTTCGATGAGCTTCTCTGGATTGATGCGCTGTGCATTGACCAACAGAATCCACATGAGCGCGCGCGTCTCAGGTTGCGATGATGGGAGACAATTACTCATATGCAAAATACGTGCGGGCCTTCCTCTCGCCACAATCAGAACCCTTTAACTTGGAGCTCGACTACCTAGAAGCGACCGCTCGCGACCTATAACGGTATTCGGAAATGGCAAAAGATGGCTAGGACATACGCAAGAAAAATTCCCAAGTTCCCCTAAAGTGAACCCCCCCCTTATTGGCATTCTTTTTCAATCTTTCTCAGCTCAGACAACCAATATTCTATGGCTGGCCCATAATGGGGTTTCTCTGTCTCTTCAGGTAATTCAGGTCCTACTTTCTTCCATACCACCCCGATCTTCTCAGCTGCAAGTTTTTCATCCAGTGGTAAGTCGCTACCTTCAAGGTGACATAGAACGACACTCATTCGTCCAGCCCAAGTCCATTGCCAGAAGTGAATAATATCACGAACCCCTTTGGTTGGATCTTGAAGGATGGTGGTCAAGCTTGCCTCGAACTCATGCAAGAGATCTTCTAGCAGCGCCAACGTATGCCATTGATCATCTTCCAGCCCATCCTCACTACCACCATGATCCACCGCACAACAAGAATGCCGAAGTCCTAAAGCGGTGAAGGTGATGTAACGAAGAGCCTTGTAGTGATGTCTTTCCTCAAGATAGTATGAGAACTGCTTGAGATATCTGATAAAATTATAAATCAGGTTCAATAGAGACCTCTCGTTCTTCTCTAAGTTTCTTCCAACACTGCTTTCTAGAAATTGATATAGCCATGGTTCGACTCCGAAGTTGGGTACCAGCCCTTGTAATAAGAACGTCATTAGACTACAGCCCCCGGTGGAGCAATGGCAAACGCATTCATCCGGAACGTCAGCCGCAAATACTGCTGCATGGACTTCGTGGAGCCAGCCTATCTTGGATTCCACTGAGGGTCCTGCTCGTGGGAAGCATCGACTAAGCTTCTCAGATTTTACAACTCTGACGCGATTAGTTGTCCCGGATTGTACAATGCAATGGCCCAAGGTGGCGAATATAAGACGAATCCCATGGATATCACTAGATAAGGATAAGGGGACTTGACAGGTGATGCCGCCGTGGCTGGCCAACCAATGAAGATATGAGAGGTCTGACCACGGATGAATATGCATATGTTCCAGCTGAGCTTTGGGGTGCCACGACCGGGTGTCTCGGAAGCCTACTCGGAAAAATAGATCGGCATCTTCGGGTAGCTCAAGTTGTTGGTAGATGGTTACTCGATCTTGGAACCGCTCGTTTTTCAAAATATCAAGGGCTGCAGGGATCTGGATATTATTCGCTTCCAATAGTAAGGAGACTTCGTAGGCATTAGAGTCGAGAGTGCTTTCCGGTTCTAACCCCAGATGTTTTATATCCATCGTGGATAGATTATCTGTAGCAAGCTGCTTCAGTCGATCCCGGCGGTCCTTCATATGGCGCACGTAGCTCAGCTTGCACCTTTTGGAAGCACAATAGAGTATACTCTGTAGCCTCCATGATGTAACAACTGCGCAATCAGCCTCAAGGAGAATAAGAGCGCATTCGGCACATGTGCAACGTTTACACCTCCGGCGACTTTCTCTGCATTTCAATCCACTTAGGAAGACAGCAACTTCTAAAGCAGAATGACCAGATTTATCTCTCTGGTTGAGGATATCTGCGTCTGCGACATCCACCAGAACTTGAAGGATCGAGGCCTTGTTTGCAGCCAAATGGAGGGGAGTATGCCCGAAAAGATTTCGCTCGGATAGGGTATCGGGATGGTTTGCTGTTAAAGATTTGACTTCTCCCAGGTTATTGGACAGAATAGCTAGACTCAGTGGGCCACAGCCATAAGCTACACAGATAGAGAATGTTAGTCAGAAATACAGGCATTGCCCATTTGAAAGTATATGTATACGCACCTGTAGCGAGTTCGGTTGAGTGAGATAGGAAGTATAACTGGACCGCTTCGCCTTGTGCCACGGTTTCCTGTCCCAACTCATTGACAATCCTCGCTGGCGCTGCTGGATCTGCACTTGATAGATGAGCTAATGCATCCTCGTTGTTTGATCGCAGTATGAGATTTGCAGATGCAGCATACAGTGGGTGCTCGACATTGCCATATACACCACCGTACGCAAACAGTATACTGAGAGGCGTCCTGAACAACGAATGTCAACCAACTTCTAGGGCACCAATTAAAGCTATAAGCCATAAACATACCGACCGTCTGTGTTGTAGTCCATCGCTGGGGCCTTGCTCATGATCAAATATTCGAGAAGATCAAATAATGGGCTGGAGTGGTCAAGGTGTCTCTGCTTTCGCCATAAGACATCGTTACCATAGTGAGAGCCTATCTGTTGACTTAGTTAGAATTTACTGGGCTAATCAGTAAATCAGATGTTACCCACAACTTCGGCCACGTGGTAGACTAAAGACTGGTTATAGTCATCGACTGCTCGAGGAGACGCCTGCTTAGATTGGTACAAACTCAATATTGAGGACACCACAGAAGGTACCAGCTCTTCCTGGAACGCCTTGGCGCACAGTTTTATACCGTGCCTTGAGTGAGACCGCCCACTGTGACAGCGTTTCAACAGAGAGATCATTCTAAAAGCTGGTGCAGATTTTGAGTCAACAATAGGACAGTAGGTGAAAGATGCGCTGAAACTAGATCCTCCTGCCCCCGATCGAATCGTAAACAAGACCTGGACAGCTACGTTTAGTAAAGACCGAAGCCCAACGTAGGTCAAAGCAAGCTTCTCGCTTCGATTTGCTTCTGATACTCCTTGAGATACTGGGCACCAGGATGCATGCTGTTCAGTCGTTGACTCGTGAGAAAGGCTCAAGGAGCCCCAGACAAAGGTTTCGCGCTGGAAGTGCCGATGGTGGCCACATAGACACGAGAAGCGACCTCTGGTATATCTTGGCACAGATGTGCTTGCTTCTGCCGCAATTCCATGCTGGACTGATATTTTCCCTTTTGACTCACATCGCTCTTGAGTTTTGACAGTGTCACACATTTCTTGTAATACTGCTGGCTTCCTGAGAAGCCGTTCAGTCACCATCGCAGGAGTGATCTAGAATCTACGTCAGGATTTATTACTCAGCAGCGTCAGTGTATACCGATGCTTACTTCTTGCAGCGTTCCGTGGATAGTCGAGCCTTGGGCCAGCAGCTGTTGAAGCAGTTTCTCCAGACCGTCAAAGCGTGTCTCAAATTGAGATACGGTGCTTTGTATGCCTTGAATGGGGGTACTGATGGCTGAGACCTCGGACTGGACGACGAGAAGGTCACTAGAAATAGTCTGCGAGGTCGCCTGAAGCATGGATAACTTCTCAGACCCCAAATGTGATACAGAACTGTACCCGTCTCAGAAAACAAAAGCTCATACGGCTCTGAGGGTATGTTGTACTCACAGTCCCAGACTCTGTAATCCTAACTGAAGGGTTTGATTAACATGATGCAATTTGGTGGCCATTTGTTCGAGCTTTGGCCGATGGAACGGATACAATAGCTTTTTGCCCTTGATTCGAGCTCTGTTCTTTCTACCAGTTGCACCTTGATCACCCGTAATGAGCGTTGCTACCATGCTCTCCAAAACCTTCAGTTCCTTCTTACACGAGTCTAAAAGTTGTCGCAATGCCTCGGTCGCTGTTTTGTGGTCATTCTGAAACCGGGAGATTGATGATTCAATGATTTGGAGCGTCTTCCGTAGCGTGTCGTTCCGCTGTATTATGGACGCGATGTCTTGGTCGCGGGACTCGAGCGAATCGAAGTAATCCGTGATGCCCCCAGTGACTTGAAGGCCTAGCGATACCACAGCCAAGGCCAGGCCGGCGATTGAGAGAGGGTCAGCCATGGCGACATAAGGTTATGGCAATTCACAGGAGGAACAAAATGGTTAGGACGGTGGACTGGGGGTCGTGAAGATCAAAAGTCTGAGACCATTCTAGGACTTTGCTGACTGCATATTGCCGCCTGATCAGGCTTTCATCATGCACTAGGCTCTTTTTAGCCGTGTTAGATGACACAAATTACATACGTAGTAAATCTATAAAATAAGCTGCTGCATAGATCCGAAAGTCCAAATCAATTGAGAATATAGATATATGTAGGGCATATAATGACATCTAAATGAACGGTAGTAGTTGGTGTACTCAAAATTCAAAACTCCTCCTCAAACATCCAAACTCGGTCAAGCACTTATCAACCTTCGACATTCTCCACCACTGTAGTTTTTGCAATCTTGATAAACCAGCAGTATGCCTTTCTTTCTCATAAAATGACCGGAACTCAACACGTTCGATCCAAGCTTGCGATGGCAAGCTGTTATCACATTCGCTAGTCTAAAATGGCGGCATGCTCGGGATCTCGTTCTCATTGTAATCCTCTGCCCGGAGATCGCCTTGTACCAGATCTTCCCTGGCAGGATGTTCGAAGTTGTGCGAGTAGTCATTCCAGTTATCATCCGATGCCATTCCTTGGCCTTCTGCCGCAAGAGTCAATCCAGGGTGGTGGTTTATGTTGCCGGTTGGTTGCTGAAGCACTGATAAAGCCATTTGTGGTTGAAACTGTGGCAGAGCGCAGCTGCTATCTATACCCTGGTGAGGCACAAAGGAGTCGAACCCTGTTGGCATTAGGTCCGAGAATGCTGTGCCTTCTGTGAGGGTGTCAAATTGATCATGGCTGTGTAAGAAACGGCTGGAGTTTGAATCGAAGCTTGAAACAGCTGGGGTATGAAATTGCGAACGACGCCGTTGAGCATAGAATGGATTCGGCTGGGAAACTGGCGGAAGCTGATATTGCGGGTACTGAGCGGTGATTGTTGGCTGCGGAGGCATAGCGGACACCGGTCTGGTAAGCAAATTATCAGACGCTATCGTGGTATGCCCAAGATTGCTTTGGAAGTCCTCGATCAGTAGTTCAAGAACTTGAAGGATCTGGTCTCCGCTTTGACAAGCAAGGAACTGAGAGATTGTGCTTTGGTTCCTCATTCTGTTGCAGTGTTGGTGAATGGCATCAAAGACAGCATTCGCTTGGTCTGAGGTGCCCTGTAAGTTAGTAATAGCTTTCTGGTTTATGAATCTTACGCGACAATCTGCAGACTCACAGGGATTTGGGGTATCAACGTTCGCGGGCCAGTCTGGAAACAGGACTCTGAATATCGCTTTCCAGCAACTTTCAGGAGTATTCTTGCTGGGCCGAGCTGGATCTGATTTCAGATCTTGAGCCTGGTCCACATCATATCCATCCTCGTAATCATCTCCGAAGGCATTTCTTTCACACGGGCTATGCCCCTCTAGCTCGTCGCGGATAAATCGCCTTTTACAGACATGACATCGCCGCATAATGGTAGAAAGATCATGAAAGCGCTTTAGATGGGATCTATATATCTGTTAGTTGCACTCTCGACTTACAGGCTTCCAAGCTAAAGCCTTTCGGGTCCTGCAGTCAATATTCATATATAAACTTACTTTAGGCGGTCAATATTCTCAAACCCCTTTCCATTGCAGGTTCCGCTTGAAAACCTTGCCCGGTTCTTCTTATGATACGGACAGGCGAAGCGGTCCCCACCTGGCTCTGAGCGACGAGGTCTTTTCTCCGAATTACCTCTGATATCTTCTTCGTCACGGTCCTCATCCTTTCCCGCATCCAACTTGTGTTTTTGTCGATTAATCCCTTGGTTTGTCAGCATTCGACCTTCAGAGCATTGGTTCAGCCCACGGCTGTTCTGGTTGCCGACGGGAGGCGTCTGCCACTCGCCACCACGTTGGTAGCATGCCAGCATAACAATGGCTGACAAGACTGTATGGATCCAAGAGCCTTTGCCCTTAACTTGAGAGAGACTTTTCTTGAGTTTCAAGAGTTCCTGTGACTTGAGAACACCCAGCAGCAGCTCAATTATCTTCTTTCGGCCTTGGCTCACGGCGTGATGAAGCGGAGTCCATCCATTCTTGTCTCGTGTATCGACTGTGGCGCCTCGGGCAAGAAGTAGATAAGCGGCTCGGCTGTGTCCAAGCGACGCCGCGTGAGACAGGCATGCTTCACCAGTATGAATGCTACAGGCATTAGGGTTCGCGCCAGCCTCCAAGAGAAGCTTTGCGATGTTTAGATGACCACTGCGAACTGCTAGCCACAGAGGAGTAACTCCGCTGCTGCTGTCGTCGTAGTCAGATCCTTTGCTGAGTAAAAGCTCGACGACCTCCCTATGGCCATAGGCTGCAGCATAACTCAATGGAGTTTGACCATAGATGTAATCTCGATGACTCATGTCAGCACCATTGTCAAGCAAGAACTCACAGATATGACGATGACCCATAGCCGCCGCCAGTGAGAGGGGAGTACGCCCATAACGATCCTCCTCATGTATCTTTGCAAGCCTCGCTCCCCAGATGCCTGTGTCAAACCACGGTAAGCCATAGTAAGACATGATATGTACTGCTGTAGTCTTGTGCGGCTCAAATAGTTTCTGATCGCTAAATATTCGGTTGTGTAGTAAAGACCATTGGTTGACAAACCCCTCTTGAAACGGTAAAAAGTGGTACATCTCCTCCTTCATAGGGTTTACCCCGGCTCTTTCGGCCAGGCTAAGGTGTGTCATGCCAAACCATAAGGAATACTCCAGAAAGGTGGCTGAAGAGATTGCATTCTCCGTATTCAGGAAGTTAGCGCGCATGTATGTGTGGTCAACATACAGGAGGCATATACAAGCAACCCGGAAGTGGTACTGAGCATTGTAGGCTTGTAGGTCAGTGAATTCGAGTTCTGGGAAAGACAATTCGGAAATGCGATTGTTGCTCTCGAGGATGCAAGACCCCCTTTCCTGGAGAAAGTTTCTTGCACTTTGGTGGACGAATTGCACGGTCGATTGTGTGTATGTCGTGTCGTTTGCGGATTTCGCCTGCCGCGGTACTACCTCAAGAAGGCCGCCGCATAGAAGCATCAGCTGTGTACTCATGTCTAGCGACGTTTTGTCCTGTATCTTGTTCATTTTGTTCCTCAGTCCCCAATCATTGACTTCTGTCTTGCTTCGTGGAGATAGAAGGTCAGGATCATAATGCATCGCGGCCAGGGTACTGCGGAGCTCGAGTATCGAAAGTGGCCGCTGAGCGCATAGTACGAGAGTGAATGCATCCCTTGCCATCTGTTTGCGGGTTTCATCATGCCGGCTCCACAGCTGCCTGATGATAGTCTCATATGCCTTATAGAGAGTTGCTGGAAGGCAGGACATAGAGTGCTGTTCGAACTTGGATGTTTCGAGGTGACTATGACAGCGCAGCTGTGATACACTCAATGAAGCCCAAAGAAATATGCCTTTGGCCTTCTCTACCAAAACTTGAGCTATCTGTTTGATATCCGATGCCGGAAGGAGATAACTTTTTAAGACCAGAAGGCTTTCGCCGAGATATCGTTGTATGTCGAGCAAGTTGTTGTCCTCCAAACGGATTTCGGCGCCCTGTATGGGCAGATTGCTTGGTCGGGAGGATATACATATTCGTAGCTTCAGACTAGGATTTAGATCATTCAGACGACAGAGGATGGCAACAAGCTTAGCGGGATCATCACACTCATCCAAAGCGTCTATAATGAAGAAAATAGAATGACCTTGTGCCGTCGATTTGTTGATTAACAAAAGCAAGCTTTCCATCAAGACATCGATGTCCATTACGCTGTCGGAGATCTCATGCTCCCTTCTCTGGTGGAATTTGGAGAATACTTCAAAGGATCGCGTAGCCGGAGTAGTCTCCAGAAGCTGATGTAAGAGCGAACTCAAAAGGCTCGCCACAGAGTGGTTTTCGCCGCCGCCATGGAAGAAAAATGATGCCACAGACTGGCTTGGGGTGCGTTCTAGATTGATAGCCTGCAAGATATGTTTCATCAGGATAGTTTTACCACTTCCCGGGTTACCAGAGATACATAAGGGCTGGAGGGGCTTGTCAAACCAAGACTTATAAGTGTTGAGGTTCAGTATCCAGTCGCATGTTCCTGGATAGGCGTCTCGGATGTTGGCGGATGTATCTTCGGCTTCCAGACTTTCAAGAACCTCTAAATCCTGTTAATTTAATTCTTTAATAACGGCGAGAGGGCTTGTACCATGCTCGACAGATGACAGAGTTGTCTGTACTTCGGTTTCATCCGCGACAAAGCTGCCGAGCCCCGAAGTGATGTTTCTTAATGATTGCAAAACTTTGATGTAGGAGACATCGTTCTGGCTTCCGAAACGACACAGGTCCTGTTCATTTATTAGATAGAGCGTAAATGAAGAAAGTTAAATCAACACTGCTTACCAGATGATGACTGTATAGCGATAATTGGGGCAAGGCCCACGATTCTTCCTGGCTTGGATTGACAGCCTATTCGTCAAGAACTCAGTTATTGACATTTGTTTCCAATAGCCAGTGCCAAGAGTTGACTCACCCGAAAGGAAGTACCTGGTAGTGGCAACTCTTCGTAGCAGTGAACGACTTTCCACGGCGGATTATACTTAGATAAGCTCGCGAAACTGACAAGTACCTGTGCCATAAATTGAGTGTCAACCATAATGGATGTAGTTGTCTGACTGGCAGCAACGATTCTTGAGACACTTATATCTAGTTCTGGAGATGGATGCGGCGTCCCCAAAAAGATGATTCCTTGTGTTACTGTGATAATCTCGTTGAGTGCCGTATCGCCCTTATTATCAAATGCTTTACCAAGGGCGCATTGGAGAATTAGACCACCAACACTATGACAAATAAAGACTATTGGTCGAGATCTCTGATAATGGAATGTTAGTCCATTACAAACCTTTCTGATTTTCGATACCTTGGAACTGGAAGAGAGGGGAACAGATCTGTTCTATAATGCGATGTGAGACGCACCTCAATGTTATCTGCCTGTAGATTTTTTAGCTTGTTGAGAAGTTTTTCCGCGGCTCGAGTGATGCCCTGACCGTCGCGAAAGGCAGTAGTGGGGTAATGGTAGGTGAAGATCCTCGCTGAAGGGAAATCCTTGGGTAAGAAGTCCCGTACCCAGAAAACAGTCTTACTGCTGTCCCCGGCTCCAAGTGTATGATGCTCCCAGGTATCGTAGCCCTGCAATCCGTGGATAGTAATGATGTCTATTGCTCGGTCAGTCCACGAAGTTCCATGGGCTATAAGTTGCAACCCGGTGAGGTCGTCCATTTTGAGTAGTTGTATGAGGTAGTTTGATGAAAGAGATAGACATACAGAACCGAGCAAGACAGCAAAATCAATGGAGATAAACACTTCCTCCTTGACAAACCGGGCGTTCCCGCCTCGGGGGAATTATAGAGCTTTTAGGCCACCATACCAGGGGTGCGACATGATAATCGCCTTGTGTGCGTTTCCGAGTCGCACACAACGCATCGTGTGATTTTTCTGACGCATTACATTTTTCACTTTGCCAATTGCATTCGCCCAATTCTGAGAGATGCATGCCATATGGGGCAATTGAAAAAAAATTCTTTCTGCAAAATCGCAACCATCAATTTCGCACTCAGTGCGATTTCAACCACTAAAAAGGCTGCGTGATCCCAGTCAATGCTGTGTGGCTGCATATATGTTTCACTCCGTGGAGGAGAATTGCAGGGGGGGCTAGTTGTCTTGTTACAGCAATTGGATGGATTTCTATCTTCATATCCACTATCGCAGGCCTCTTGTCTGTGTAACCCATGGGCAGACGCAACGCGTAGTGGCAATGATAATACTCGCATCATTGCGTTTTTGTCGTAGGGTTTTTCTTCTAGTGCGCCAGCCACAAAATATGACGTGGAAACAGCGGTGTAATCAGAGCCCGTGTTTAGAGAATCGGGTTACCTCTTGAACTTCGTCTAGCTTACGGATACTGCTATCACTGTAATGAGACTCGAGAAATACATGTTTTCTTTGCAAATCTCTACCATGACGTCACCTCACTTGATTTTTTAAATCACCACCTCCGTTTACTTAGTACACAGTACGGTGGTGACTATACCAGATTGGCGGGCGAGAGGATCTTAAGGTGCCGTTTCCTGGGCTATCTGCCTTTTGTCGCGCTATCTTATGTCTGGCGCGATTGAAGTGACATCGTATGTATTATGGACTTTTGGAGTTTGTGGCCTGGTTTCTGTGCCCTAGAACTTGGGTATTTGCACCCGGGGCATGAATATTTAAATCGTAATACAATTATCCCTTTTCTATCTGATATTTTAACAGTCACTTCTTTGCTCGATCCTTGCTTGCAAAATTATAATAATAGCTAGATTCAAAAGATGAATAGAAATAGCACTATGGTAGACCACGATCGTCAACTGTCTGCACTAACCGGGTCCCTCTGGTACTATATGTTACTGTTTCTCTGAGCCCGCCTATAGTTGCGGTCACCGGATTGCGTACCAGCCTGTGGCTAGTGGTAGGTATAGGCATGGAACCTGGGAGCTGGGACATCCAAGATGAAAACATAGCACGTGAGCTATCGTCGAAGTGGCTTCTTAGCGTTCGACTAGATCGTGCAATCGCTCGCGTCGCCGCATCGACCATGGCAGCTTCTTCAAGGAGAAGAAGAATGACTTCCCTGAGCTCATCAGACTCCAACCCAACCCGCCTTCGATAGCCCGTGTATAGCCTGACGGCTGCATCCAGGGGGGTGACATTTCCAAGAGAGGCGCAAGTTGCGCTCATTTCAATGGTCCCTTTCGTTGAGTCCAAACGTATCAAGCTCTCGATCGCTGCGATTCTTGGAGTGACATAACGCTTCTCACTAAGTCCCCATATAGCTACCAGAAGCGGTGTTCCCAAAGACGAATCATTTGAGATATATCTCAAGTTTGCGCCGAATTCGTGCAGTGCCTCGATGACCTCATCCAGGCCATGAAATGCAGCATAGTGTAGTGTCGTTGGGAGATCCATTCTCTCAACCATCACTTTGTGACTGATCTGACGATGTGTCAATCCTGAGAGCTTGGCAAATTCCTTCTGAGTCTGGATGTAATGCCAAAGAACAATCTGAATCTGAGTGAATAGAGATGGCTTGATCATAATATCCTTCTTGTGGCCAGTGATGCCATCAAGGCCTGCTGACGGACTGCGTCTGAAGTCAATGGGGTTATAGAATGTTGCAGTACCGGTGGCAGGGTCGAGAAATGCTCGAATCCAGTCATTGTTCTCCCCGATTTCAATCTGTTCCTGTTGAAACACTGCATCTGGGCAATCGACCTTACAAGTTATCCGCGACACCTTAGCCGTGAGAATTATGCCAACATGGAAGGAAACAAGATAGCCCGGTGCAAACTTTACTGAAACGATAAAGTCAAGATCTTGCTTCTTCCATTCTCCGAAAACTGATAGTGGAAATTGTAGTACTTCTGACGTGAGATCCAGTATCTCCACGTTCTGGGGCGTAAAGATACTGAGAGGTATGACCGATAGGAATAAAAATGCCAATGTCGTAGCGATAGGGCTACTTTGTAGCCTCTCCGGTGAATGGTGGTCCCAATGTTGAGCAAGATGCATTCTCTGCCAGTGCGCAGTATACGTATTGCGGAAAGAAATCTTTGAGAGTTCATCAGAGAATAACCCCTTACTTACACAGTAGCTTAGATGATGCAACCAATGTTGGACCGAGTAGCTTCTCAATTCTCGAAGCCTATAACCAACCCTCTCGATTAGCTTTGGCATATGTCTAGTCCCTTTTGGCAGGTCAAATGATTCCAACAGAAGTATGCATGCCTGTCCAAGCACAAGGCAGCCTTTGAGGAGATGGATGGAGTACGTCGGGTCGTCCAATAGAGTTCGAATGAAGCTCGAAACAGTTTTGTGAGCAAACGCAACACGGCCGTTCCGATATTCAAGTAGCCCCCCTGTTATTGCATCGCACTGACGACGCAAAGAATTGATCTCCTTCTCGGTTAGGAAACCTTCTCCAGGGTTGAGTATGAAAGCGAACTCGCGGAGTGTGAAGCTCCTCTTTCCAAACTCTACCACGCCAAGCAAGCGTAAGGCCAATTCACGGTGTTTCTTTTGTTTCTTCAGTATCTCGAGATAAAGCTCTGTTATCTCGTCGGGGAGATTATCCAGGCAGCAGAGGAGTTTATCGGCATCATCTCCCACTCCAGATATGCAGGTTTGAACAACATCACGGCTGGCCAACTTGACCCACAGGAAAAGTCCATTAGCCCTCGCCGATATGCTTTTTATTAACCTTGCTCTACTAGAGCCGTCCAGAAGGTTGGAGAGCCTGGATATCTCCGCTGTAGCAAACATGGTAATGTCGCCTTGGGTATGATCCTCGAGCTTTAGGATAGCATCTTCTAAGGCAAGGGTTGCGCCAAACGAGCATAAGAACTCCTGCTCTGGGCGGCTAGAGATACATATGCGGACCTTTTTGCTGGCGGTCCCAGCAAGCTTCTGACACACGTCGGCCAGTTCAAGTAAGTCGCCAGGATACCCGTCAAGGCCGTCCAAGAAGATCCATAACGGACGGCTATGGTTTTGCGCCAATACCTGAAGCAGGATTTCGTATAGAATGCTCGGCTTCCAGTCCAATGTTGATCGGGACTGCTTCATGTCTTGAAAGTGATGCAGCACTGAGTCGAAATATCGATGTTCCTTTCGAAGTATCTGCCAAAGCAAAGCTCGAGCGATCCCCTCCAGTGTAGATCCAGTGGGATGTTGGGCTTGCCCTCCGAGGAAATATGACGCGACGATGGGGTTCTTTCTCAAGCCTTTTTTCCTGATTTCTTCCGGTGGCGCGTTGGTAATGTACTTCAATAGCGTCGACTTTCCAGATAAGGCTCGTCCAGTTATCCAATACAGACCACTCCCGCTTTTCAACCAGTCGACAAATTTGCATTGCTCGCTATTCCAGATCCATGAAAAAGTCCCCGCGAGGGGTGGACCAATGCTTTCTTCGCGGGATTCCAAGCCATCGAAATAGAGGCAGCGGAGACACTCTGTTATACAGTACTATGTGAGTTGAATCTCAGTGAATTATTCGATCCGGGTCGTACCTTGCTCAAGCTCCCCCAGCTGTGAAACCGTCGCTCTCCTGTCTTTCGCCCAACGGATCAGCTCTCCTGCCACCGCTTCGTATCTCTTGTCATGGCAGCTAGTATATTTAGTCATGCCCTAGTATGTAAGCCAGAGACAACATGGGCAAGACGAATTTCCCACCTTATGATCGGCGTGAATACCGTAGCTAGGGTACCCGGGAAGTATGGCAGAGCTACACTCTACAATCTGAAAAGAGTTCTAATGTCGAATCTTAAAAGCAGATTCCAGTTCTGGACTCACCATACCAATGCTGGGTGATGCAAGCTCCTCGTAGAAGCACGTAATGCTTATCGGTCGATTCTTGGCTTGTCTGAGTCTCAAGATCTCGTGGAATTTGTGTTGAATTGTAGCCAGCATTTCTGAGTCGTGCTCGAGGACCTCTATAATGTTCTTGTTGGGACTGGACATTAGGCTTACCACAGCCGTGCAATAGCCACCCCAGCGAGCTTTGTTTGATCCGAAGTGCGGTGTACCCATGAATAGTAACCCGACTGTGCTTGATTCCAGACTGTTGAGATGTACGTCTGGGCTTGAACGTGATAGATCCAGCGCATTCTGAACCACTAGCCCTCCTAGGCTGTGCATGACGAAGACCAAGGCTAGGCCTTCGGTGTTGGTCTTCTCTCGCAGACGCACGACTGATCCCAAGAGATTCTGGGCGTGGTTTCCAATGCTGTTTCGTGAAGCTGGACTCCACCAATGCAGGACAGCTGCATCATAACCGAAACTTAGTATTCGCGCATCAGGGATGTCGACTTTGAGAAGGTCGCTAGGCCAATGAAGTCCACTATCCTGGCCGTAGTGCCATGTGCCAAAGGAATTGCCTCTCAACCCATGAACGAAAACAATGTCGACAATCGGCGCTAAGCCTGACGGAGGCTCATATAAAACATTCACCCCCAGATTGGATCCCTTTTGGATTTTCCTCTCATTCAAATGCTTTTCTGACTCAAGCAAGTTATCTTCCAGAACTGTGTTAGGCAGACTTTGGGCACTCGCGATAGCCGTTGGGCGCTGAAACGGGACGCTCTGGGTCGGGACATGTCTGTCATCTGCCCCCTGATTTTCATTCTGTGGGCTTGCCTGATTCGTGTTTTTAAAACGGTGGATTTTCCGAAAAGCCTTGCGAAGCATTCTTTCAATTTGCTTAATAATTAGGACTATTTTACGGCCGAGAACACTTCAGGAGAGGGGAAGAGTGAATGATGCAGATTACGATAATCTTAACCCTTGTACGGAGTACATAAGCCATAGATAATAGTCCTGTGCGGGGGTGGTGGCTTACCAGATGCAGAAGGGGGCGTTCTCAAATCTGTAGTCGCCATGCCCTTCGCGCCACGGCGCCACAAGCTGGGACACAACACAAAAGATTATATTCTGTACTATTATTATATAGGAATATATGTGGCACTGAGATATGTACTGGTGTAAGTAAGACTATTATTGCTAATTATCTAAATAGGCAAATTTCTGTGGTTAGAGTCCTTAAATGTTAAGTCTTCTTTAAACAGTATGGCACTCACTTACGATAGTGTGTGAGTGAATGAGACAAATATTACGTCATTGGCTGAAAAGGCGTATTGTATTGGCTGATAGTGGACCACTTGCAGCTCGCCACGACAGGTGCTGCGCCATGGCGCGGGTCATTTTTCCCTATGTTTATTAGTGGACTTCAATCTAAGTTATGCTAACTGTCGGGCGCGTGGAGCCTCGCCGTCAGCGACTTCCAAGTTTCAGCCCAGGTTACTGCTGTCTCATCGGTATGTAACATAGGCTTTCCGAATGGCCATCGGAGATACGCAAGTAGCTTCGAAGTCAGAGTTCAAAGCAGCCTATCATCCATGATCAAGGTGGGACATCCTGATCCCACTTCAACCCAAATTTACAACTACTGCCTTCATCTCAAGATAATTTGCGTATATCTATAGTTATCTTTCTTGAATAGAGGTCGTTAGTCTTGTTATCGGCAGTGTGAGATTCGTTGATCTCTTTACAACATGTCTCAAATGCTTCGAATATGTCCAGCTTGCTCGAAATTTCGGCTGAGCGAGACTGGCTTAGCGATGTCCTGAAGCTTAGTCACCTCAATCTGAGATTGTTAGCCATTGATGCTTGTGTCGGTGGTTGGTCCAAAGAGGATGTCAATGAATTGACGGAAACCGCTGAGACGGGTCATCTTTCTTTTTTGAGGGGGCTGAGCGGACGTCTAAAGGATTCTGCAGCTCGCAGCAGAACTCCGAGATACAGAAAAGCACGAACCTTGATGACGAGGTCCTAGTCTCAAACGGTGGAACCGGACCAGGTTTACGAAGAAGGCATTTTGACTGACTAACTGAAGACATCAGGTCTCCCTGTAGAGAGCCGGTGGTACTTTTTTAAGCGGCCCACGAGACCTAGAAGCAGCACAGGCTTGAAAAAGCAGAATATCTAAAGGGTGAGAAACGTACCGCTGACTTGCAAGAGGCGAACAATGGCGAGGACGAGCCCATAAGTGTATCGGTCACACAATCCACAGCTAGTCAACCTAAGCATCAATTTGATCGCAATGTTGCCACAGGCAACACTAGAGCCAGATATGGGGATAAAGCTGAAGGTAACAGCAATCCTGAAGGATCGGGAAGCGCTTATGGAGAAAACAGACCAGAAGGGTGTGCTGTAGTATACTATGGAGATCGCTATAGAGATTCCAGAGAGCAAAGATCTATGTTTGACGCTGTACTTAAGTTCTAGGAAATGGCGATAGATGTTTCTAAATTGATGTATCAGAGTGCTATAGATATGTAACTCGCAGTTAACGTTTGTATTGGCGAGCAAATATACTATGTAGAACTTACTGTATTATTTAGGTATTTTCTTTGTATTCTTCTGTAAGTTTTGAGTTTAATCTAACTAAATATGTTTCTGATACTGCGAATGTGCCTCTGCAATGACCAAATTCTATAGACTAACAACAATCCTTATCTCAATCCTTGCTCTATACTGTTTGAGTAACTACGCCAGTCAAGTAGCGACTCTAGCTAACAACGTTAATAAAACGCCAACACGCAATCGGCAAGCCAGCCACGAGAGCTTGGAAAGATGGAGAAAAAGTATAAGTGAGGAAAAAGCTACTTCTATATAATTCGAAGCTAGTATTAGAGTATATGCTATAAGATAAATAGGAAATTTTAGTCCTTACCCATCCATCTACCTTCTCATGATCTTGGACTTAACCTGGAGCAGTGAAGAAGTGCCTCGGCTATACATATCCTTGATCGGGCCCATACATAAACAAGCGAGCCGCTCTCATTGGCATGCTCGCATTTTGAAACACCTAGCCCCCAAAAAGGTCAAGCTTACCCGTCGATCCCACATGTCTTCACAATTGCCGAGCCTTCTGAACAAGGATGCTATTCCTACCAGCGCCGAACCCGCCGAAAAACCTCGAGCGAAAACCGCATTCCTTAAAAGCAGGCCCAAAATCCTCCAACGCGTCTAGACCACCACACATCATTGGCGTCCTCGTTTAACAATTCCCCGTTGTGCTTACGCCAAGCAAGCATCATCGGCTCACAACATGAGACAAGTGCACTGCAAGGTAAAGACAGGCTGTCTAACGTGCAAGTAAGCAGAATCTCAAATCTCTGAAACACTAGTTCCCGCCTCTAACGAGATTTCGTTCTAGAATTCGAAGAGTCAAATGTGATGAGAAAAAGCCCGCTTGTCATCGCTGCACAAGCACTGGTCGGAAATGCGACGGCTACGCGCTTATGCAGAAGATCAACCTGCGAGATGTGGCGAATGCTCGGATGCTTTTGCCGCGTGTCTGTACCATAAATTCGCAAGCCTTGCTTCCGGTCGAGGAACGGAGGGCGCTGGGGTATTTTCACAGTGTTATTTCGCCGCGGTTGTCGAGCGCTAGGGATGGCTACTTCTGGACCCATCTTGTGATGCAGCTCAGCGAGTCAGAGGCCGTTGTGAAACATACCATCTTATCGATAAGCTCGTTGTTTGAGTCTTCCGAGGGGAAGAGTGTGGCGCCGTACACGGAGAGATTCGCGTTGCAACATTATACACAGGCCATTCAGCGTCTCAAGACGATTCACAGTGAACCTCTTGTGTTACTCGTTTGCATCTTGTTCATCTGCGTCGAGTACTTGCTTGCCAATAACAAAATTGCACTGCAACACTGCCAACATGGTCTTGCGATTATGGACAAATGCAGTAATCCTTGGGCTCGACGGTATTTAATGCCTGTCTTCAGACGCATGACCGCTGTGCCCATGCTGTTTGGCCCCGAGGACATTGAGAGCGAGAGTATGCCAGCCTTGACATACATGATACCGGCCAAATTCTATTGCATGGAAGATGCACAATACATGATGGACGATATCTTCAACCGAGTGGTGCGACTCTGCCACATGAGACATCGCGGGGTCGTCTTCGACATGACAGAAGAGTACAACACCGTCGGCACGCATCTTCAGACCTGGCAAGCACTATTCGAAAGGCTTACAGTCGATACGACCTCTCTATTATACCAAGCTCAAGAGCGATCACTCTTTATGCGTCTCAAACTCTCTTATCTGGAGTTAAGTGCCGACTTCCGACATGAGGAGCATATGGGGACATTTCGCCAGGTGCTCCAACTAGCGAGCTGGCAGAGTGAAAGGTCTACTAAACAGTCTAGCTTTGAACTTGCATATACGCCAATGCTCTTCTTTACAATACTGAAGTGCCCCGATTTGAGTATTCGACTTCCTGCGGTGCGGTTGATGAAGAAATTGGGTTCGCCGACGGAGGGTATTTGCGAGAACCTACAGATGTTGACGACGAGTCGTGGGATAATTCGGCAAGAGCATGGAGTGGAGATAGTGGACATTGATAGTTGATTGGGTAGTTGAATGCTCGGCAATGATGATGAATACATTAATTTAATCATTAATCAGGCCATACAGGCGGAGGCTATGTTGCATATCATTGGACCGCCTACGAAGCACAGACATTGCTCCCAACTTCGGCACTTATAACCGTTGAGCTGAGTTAACTTTTTCAAGATAATATACCAAAACTCAATATCTCGTTCCCGAGACCACACGCATACCTGTCAAGCCTTATAAGGTTCAACGGTCCCGCTGTCATCTTAAATCAATACGACGTCAGGAAAGCTATTTATACCGCCTCCATCATTGTCTTTCTCTCCATAGTATCACTTCTCACCCCATTCATTCTTTTCTACAGCTTACCTCAAGTCTCTCATTTAATATGAAGTTCTTCACTCTTACCATTCTCGCCATGGTCTCAAGCGCCTTGGCAATGCCCGTTGCTGCTCCAGACATCAACTACGCAGGATTGGAGGGCGCCAAAAATACGCACGCTGGTCCCTATAAACCTCGCCCTTGCTTGCCTAGCCAGCAATGCCGTGGAAAGAACTGAGATTGCGGCTAAGTCCTGTCTGCTGATTTAAGCTTTCAGCCACGAGCCCTGACTATTGCCTTCCAAGTAAGTTTATCGAGAGGAATTGCAAATATTTCTGATGCTGACTACAGTGATTAGGCCGGCAATATGATGGCCGTATCGTATCAGGACCTACATGTAGGCTATGAAAAATGGACATAAAACATCCTTATCATGGTGTGACAGAAGGTGCCACAAAGTTTGTTCAGTTCTTGTCCACTTTTGGGTGTGACTACCATTCTCCTACAATACTTATCTATATACACTCAATGGACTTTATCTCATGCGATCTTGGTAATGTGAGATGTGCTTAAATTAGTAAAGTATCGGTTCAATTACATCACGTCACCTGTAGATCTATGCCCTTCAGGTGATGGCTATTATAGGCGTATATTTTCACACATTAATCACGCGAGCAACAAGATATGTATAAAAGCAGCCTAGACGATCCAGTCGCACAGATATTACTTGCGCCTTTGGATCAATAAAACTTTTAACCCAGACTCTTCTGACTTTGTTTGGTCCTGCTTCCAAATGATGAACCGATATCCTGCCCCATGCTATTTGCTTGATTGGTGCCCAAAAGCCTCAAAGACTAATGGCGGACCGTCCAACCGATCGCGGACTTCCGCCGTGGGATCGACTAGGTAAGAAGATCTGGACCCCTCTGATCCCGGAAACGTTCCATTGCGCTTTGTCTTTTATGAGACGGCTGATCGTCAGCTCCAGACCCTTCTGTTGCGCTAAGAAATAAACTATTGGACGGGAGCGGGGGAATATCCCCAGATAGTCGGGATAGCGCCTGCGAGGAACTAAAACCAACCATTCACAGCTAAGGAGACGCCATGCATGTTCTGTATGGAGACCGATAGTGTGAAACTCTCAATTGCGCTATCTACGATCTCGCGAACAGGCCGTTCTCTTTGGGTACATGAATGTTGTCCATCGCTTCCTAGTCGTTTATGGTACGCTGATGTGCTAACACTGCCCAAAGCGGTGCACCTGGGATTCTATTGACACATGCAGATTTTGTGGCTGGCTGCAAAGACTGTACTGAGCACAAGGGTATCAGCCGCACGTCCCGTCCCATGATCTCCGGCGCATGCAGCCCATCTTCCCCCTCAATCCTCATTGAAATCCGACTTCACAAACAACCGACCCGTCTCCGTATGATGAACTTGCACATTATCCAACTCCAAGACATTAAAGTCGATCAGACAACTCCTAGTCTCAAGGCCTTTCGGCGTAGGCGAGCGCACATCGTAGTCTCCGACAGCGAGGTAGAAACGGTTCAGCGGCTGGATCTGATACTCAGCCCCAGGCGCAGGTCTAAACGTAGCAAATGGTCCGAAGTAGCGTGATAGCTTCTTGAACAGCGATACGCCGACGACAAAGTCCCCTGGCGCATGTTAGCGGGGGATGAATGAGGGGTTGGGATCTAGACTTACCTGCACGTGCTTGACTATGCGTAAACTCGCTGCTGGTCCGAATACAGAAACATCCTTCGTGGCCGCTCGGCACAATATCAGGCCTGTTTGCAAAATTGGGCGTTCCCCTCTTGATGACTAGCTCCAGCGTCGTACCCGCTACCAACGTCTGATCATCCGCCTTATGCCCAACCTCAACAGGTCTCGAATCCAGTACTTCGACTGTAGTCTCGACTGTAGACTCACCGCCGTAGCTTGTGCCACAGACGGCGTAGAAGGGAGACTTGGGAAGCGTAAAGTACGCTTGGCCAGAGGCACTAGCTACGCCTCGCAGGACTAGGATGATGTTGTTGCTGATCACTGGTATACTCGGTGTGATCTTTGGCGTGTCGGCAAACAGGGCGTAGCTCTGAGTGCTCCCTGTGGAGTTTGTGATTGTGATGTTGCGCGGCTTGTCATTCGTGGACCATGACGAAGAGGGAGCCACGTGCGTGTCTAGAAGAGGTCTTTTCATATTGAGGGATTGCTGTAGATGGAAAGAGGAGATCCTGCAGATTGAGAGGAAACGAACCAAAGTTGACTAAATGAGGGGTTAGACTGCGGTTTATACGAGGCAGATAGTCTGTTCACTAGCTCAAGGGATATGCAGTTTCCAGCTTCGCGCTTAGAGTGTTTGTCCTCCACTTTGGGTATAGTTAGCAATGGTTTGAACTAGTTTGCAACCAATTCCGCCAGCCACCTATGATCTATTGTGTCTGGATCGCCTTTAGCTCAATGATGCCTTTCACCAGTTCGGTCTCGTAAGTCTCTGTAGATGGTCAGGAAGTAGTATAAAAGGGCATTTCCGTTTCGCACATTTAGGACTCTCCATATTCTGAATTTTAGTCATAACCAAACCTTCATTCTTCATCATCACTCTGCTAAGCAACAGCAACAATGGGCAACAGATACACCATCCGCATTAATAACAACACGGGCCGTGACCAGAACTACAACCTCGTAGCTGACAAGCCTGAGGTGACTGGCACGTCCAGTAGCAACGTTTGGACAAACGTCTACCAGTCAAGCGAGGGCTGTCCCGATGGAGGCCAGACCGAGTTCGAGATCTGGAAGACCTACTACGGCATTGTCGGCTCCTGGAGGGGCAGCCCCAAAGAGGGCACTAAAGTCCAGATCGCCCAGACAAAGCCAGTGACCCTTGGCTCACAGTCCGACGATGGCGGTCAGAACCCAGGAACGACTCTGAACACCGTAGTTGTTGGTGGGCGGTCCATCTCGTTTGACAGATCGCCGGCACCTCAGTCTGCGTTCGTCAATGCCTTTGAGATCGATACCGGCAACGACTTCACCCTTCAGACGGCCACTGAGAGTGAGCACTAACCCCGACCACCCCGAAGTACAAGCAGCTGACTATGACTTTTAGATAACTTCTTCGTCGGCGTGGCTGGTTCGCCCGATGGCTCTAGCAGTACTCCCATCGCTACTTTCAGACCTGAGCCCGGCAATCAGTACCAGATCAAGCCAGCTAACGCCTTCTATATCTCCTCTGGTCAGGGCTTGCAAGTCGGTCAGCTGGTGGATGTCGCCAGGATGAGGGGTTCGCTGCGAATTGACTTTGCTAACAGCGGACCCAACATCACCATCAACCATGCACCCACTGGCCAGCTTGTTATTGCCAAGTAAAAGGTTTCCTTGGAAGATGGAGCGAGGACAGTTGGACAGGTTGAGATTCCAAACTTGAGCTCACATAGAGATTAACAACCTGATATCAATAAATTCTTAACACTACTCGCGTTAAATTGTAGAGCACCTCCCTTGTACCTGATTCACTCTAAAACAGACTTATACCCTTGGACTCGACTATTCTAAACTAAAAGGGTTCTTTAAATTGAGCTTCGCGTCTCGACGACCTCTGCAACCCCAGCGATAGATATACTGCCAATAATCAAACACGGCCACCGTAGAGCTAAACTCCTTATTGATCCAATTCCTCAACTCGAACGCCATGAGCGAGTCTGAAGGTCTTGTCAGTGCAAGCCGTAATAAGTTCTTGATTGAAACATCAGTTTGCGTTAATCTTCTCCTGGCGATCATATCCAAGACTAGCTGTCAGTTCCCAAAATCCCAGCTCATTCGTTACGGCGGGCTAGACGTTGAGAGCCAAAGGGGCTAGTGACGGGAGCTTGTGATAGTTTTCTCACAAGTTTCCTCGGGACGTTGGTGCCGCCTGGTTATCAACCCTGTCTAGGCTGAGAATGGACTCCATATGGTGGAACCTCGGCTACAAGCTCATGCCACTTTTTGTTCAGGTGAGCAATTAAGTTTATGATCTGTTCCTGGCTAGACTTGGCCCCAACCATGCGAGTTTCGTTACTGGCGTCAATTATAAGAGACTAGAGACTGAATTGCAAGGGAACTAGCAGCCCTACGGTATTGAAATACTCGCCACTTGGGAGCAGCAAGAGAGACACTGTCTAGACTGCGACTCATCATGGAAAACGGCACCCGAACGGAGGATTCAGGTTCCCCACCCACCAAGAGAAAAGAGCGCAAGCAGGGGTGAACCAACAACATGTGATCAGTCACTCCAATTTGCATCCTTCAGCAAATGCTTTCGAACCTGCTCCGGCAGAGCAGATCATTAACAAATCTAAATAGATGCATACGCTAACAACCGGGATGCCGGAAATGCTACAGCCGTCTGCAGGCCAAGACAGGTGCTCCTGAATATCGGGACCCCATCTCATCCCACTGCTATGATTCTGTTGACGAGACTCTGTTGCTAGTTAATAACACCCAAGCTAACACTCTTGACGTCTGATCTCTCGCATAGCATGATGACCAGACGGCACGGACTTTTTGTTAGCTCCCGTCAACGTCCGGCTCCAGACTTTAAAGTTCCCTGACCCCTGGCTCCCGGTTGGTGTTGCATGAACTTGGCCGACTTGGCACTGCTGGTAACATCTTCATCAGAAATCTGTAGATGATCGGCACTTCATATCCTTGGATATTTGTCGGAGAACCAGGTCCCTGGTATCCGTAACGCTGCGTTGGTTCAAGACTTGGCTGCATTGAAGAATCACGCCACTTCCTTACGTACCGCTGTTGGTTCTTCCCAAGAGTATTATTCTAACTTTTTCGTCAATTCGATGCAATCAACAACTCAGTACTATTCCTTCGTGTAGCATACCCCTCACTGTTAACGCTGATAGTTACTTGGAACAACCAGCTCGGAAGAAGAAAAGGGCCACCAAATCATCCTGTCAAGAACCTACTCTCGGCTACCAGGCTCATAAATCCAGCTCAATCTCACACCCATACTCCTCCCCATCACGTATATTTTCACACAAACATCCCACCATATCCACCAAGCGCCCCACGCCAGTCATGCCCAAGCAACACGTCTACCATCTTCACTCACTAGGTTGGGAAAACGACCCCGAAGAGGAACGGTTCAAGGTCACTACCCTCGACTACCTCACCGTATGTAGCTACAACAACTACGCTCTGTTCTTCAAGCTAGAGGACGCGGAGAAAGAAAGAGCCGCTGAGATCCTCAAGTCTGGGCTGGAGAGGACGCTGGCCCAGGCGAGACACTACTGTGGGACCATTGAGAAGGATCCTGGCGGTGGTCACTCGTTTACCAAGAAGAGGGATAGTACTGTGCGGTTCTTCGTGCAGTGGCTCGATGCGCCTGAGGATACGGATCAGTATCCCTCGTTTGAGGATTTGGAGAAGACGAACTTTAGTGCAGTGACGCTGGGGGATCTTGAGCAATGGAGTGTGCCGCCAATGACATATGGCGAGAAGCCTGAAGCGCATCCTGACAATAGCCCTGCCGTGTCAGCCTTCAAGGCCAACTTCATCCGAGGTGGTCTTGTTTTCAACATCCATCATCATCACTATACCAACGATGTCATGGGCTGGGCAGGCTTCGTCCATCAGCTAGCCGAGAACTGCTACGCTGACGTGAACGGCACTAAATATCCAAGCTGGGACCCTCTCAATCTCGACGTCTCGCGCCTCATCAAGCAAGAACCTCCAGAAGATCAAAAGATCGATGGCCCAGCTCCCCCGGAACGCCATCCCGCTCATCAAGTCGGTGTATCTCTGCTCTTTCACCTCCCCAAGAGCAAAGCAGCTGAGCTCAAAGCCAAGGCCACTCCCACCGACGGAACGTGGATCTCGACATACGATGCCTTCTCAGCCTTTATCTGGCGCAACCTCACGCGTATTCGAGCCCCCGTCTTCAACCCCGATCCGAAATCGACTTTATACTGGTGCGAGGCGATTGATATGAGACGGCGAATGCACAGTCCAAAAGTGCCACCACGCATCCAGCATAATGTCATGTTCGCTGTGACGTCTCCCACTGCACCTGTTACGCAACCAACTGTTGCTCAGATCATGTCGGAGTGGTCACTGTCAGAGTTGGCGTCGTATATCCGTCGCTTGACCAACAGCGTCACGCAAGAGAACCTTGACAAGACGCTTGAGATGGTAGCTACCATTCGCGACAAGACCTCTTTAAACACACGAGTCGATGCGCAGCCCCCTCTTTCGATTCTACAGACGGACCATCGCGATGCAAACATCACTTCCGCTGACTTTGGCTTCGCGAAGCCAGCTACATATCGTCACCTTCTCGATCGCATTACAGAAGGTGTTATCATTGTCTATCCACCTCGCGACCCATCACCCGAGTCAGAGGAGGGATGCGAGTTTGCCATTTTCTATGAGAAGAGGCTTGCTCAGGATTTGATCAATGATAGTGAATGGAGTGAGTACTTTGAGTATAGAGGCGTTGATGCCGAGGATGCCTCTGAGGCCAAAAAGGCAAATGGTACCAATGGCACAAACGGAGTGAACGGCTCTTCATAGATGCAGGTATATATAGTCACCTTGAATGCACCCACTAAACGCTCAATACCTTCCAGTAAAGCCTCTCCATCCTCAAGCTCTCCATGAACCAGTCATCACCAACTTTCTTCCACGTTTCATGATAATGCCCACCTCCAGTACCATGAACACCACCTTCATGGTCCTTCGTCCCAGCATGATACGTAACAGCCCAGATAGCTTTAATCTCATCAGGTGCAATCTGCTCTATCTCAGCAGGCCCAACAATGTGAATCGTTTGCATCGTCTTGAACTCATTCTCGAAAAACGCTACCCAGTCCTTTGTCGAAGACCACGAGTACTCAATGTCTCCCTTCGTGATCACACTACCATCCGAGTTGTGGAAGAGAAACGTCGCATTGGGCAGCATGATGCTGTCGAAGCGGTTCCATTGATTGGAGTCTGCGAAACGACAGTATTGCGCCTTCTTGCGCTGGATAATCGCAGCGGCTTCGGGGGAGACCGCCATTTCGACAAATTAGGGTTTGTTATGGACTGCCTACAGGGTGTATGAGTGAGTAGGCGCTGTTTAAGTTCCAGCTCGATCGAGTGTATGCCTACCGGACAGAAATTCTTGTACAAGAGTGTAATAAATAAAGTTGAAGTTCAAAAAGGCTTGGCTGTTACCTAAAGTCATCTTATAGTAGCATTAATTACATAATGATACCAATAAGACAACAGGGATACACTAGTATCGACAACACCTGGAGCGAGCCCATCCGTCTTTTGCAATAGTGAAGGGTAAACATGTAAAGGCCTCTGCCATATGTGACTGTAATCTTTCTCTTCTTGTCAGATCTTATCATTGATCCTGTCCATCTCTATTTCTTCACCTCTATCGTCAGTGCCTCAAACCCCTCTATCACTGTTGTTCTGTCCTTTTGGCGATCCGCCTCATCACTCTTCTCAACAACATCCCTCCCTTCAATCTTCCTAGCCTCCATAATACTCTTCCCCGTCTTCCTCTTCACAAGCGCCCTCGCACTCAGATACGCCCCCTGACTCGGCAACGAGAATAGCCCAATCGCACCAGAACCCATCTTCGTTCCCAGATTCAACAATCCAATACCAACACCCTTAGCCGCACCAGCAGCGCCTTCTTTCTTGGCACCTCGCACAGGTTCCATGACTATACCACCGATTCCTTCAACCATCCCGTGCGCAAAGTTCTTACCTGCTGCTATACCGCCTGATTTCCAATCTGTCACAGCACCTGGATCATATGCTTTGCCGCCGTAGAGCTTGGGGGCGTTGCGCATTCCTTCTGTTACTGCGTAGGGGAGGTCGAGAAGCATGCCTTTAGAGTAGTGCTTGAAGAAGCCACCAACGCCCGAAGCTGAGCCTTTGACGGCTGCTAGTGCGCCGTGTTGGGGGTCTTTATCTTTGGTAACCGTTGATGTTGCGGATAAATCCATGGCTGCTGGTCTGCCAAAGACATCCTCCTCCGAGGGACGTTTCGAGTTGTCCCCCGATCGATCTCGACTTGCTGATCTGCTATGGCTTGGAGTCACTGGTCTCAGCGCTTGGATGGGCTTGACGACAATGTCAGAGGCTGATGAGACCATGCCGACTCCTGTCGTGGCGAGCGTCGCAAGTGTTGCAGTCAGCGGATCCCAACGTCTGTTCTCAATATGAACTGGATGCGGTTGGTAACTATTAAACTGTCAGCAAACTCTTCACATGCTTGTCACCTTGCAACATACACCTTGAGGTTATTCCACGACACCTTCTCACTCTCGACTAATATCTCAGCAGCCATCTTAGATAGTTTCATCTTCTTGCCCTTCTTGTCGTACAGCCATGCTGCAGAATGATTTGGCAGAAGGTCGCATCGCATGTCGTTGAGAGGTAGGTTCGCATGGAAGGATGCCACAGCTCGCCTGACACCGGCTTCACTTGACATCTTATCGGCGATTTGTCGTGCGGCTGCGGAAGCTTCAGGTGTCAAGCAGAACAGAATAGCTTCGGCGAGGTTGTTGTTGTTCAGGGCCTTGAAGGGAATGGGAGCTGGACCTGCACCACCAGCATGGACCATATTTCCCCAAAACGGTTGACTATTCATCAGGGTCAGCATGATCAGTTACTTTGGGGGATGATGACTTACTCTCCAAAGAAGGGCACGATGGTAGTTGGTTTTGCGTTGAGAAGCCCGCAAGCTGTGGTGCCTGCTCCGCCGTGATGTATCACCGCAGTAACTTGCTGAAATAGCCACTCGTGTGGACAGTCTCCCAGGAAGAAGACTTGATCGTCACCACTCGAATCACCGCCAAGTTTGCTCCATCCCCGAGAAACAATTGCCCGTGTTCCTGTCGCACGGACAGCGTCCAGAATCGTCGCTGTCAACTTGTCGGGGTCGTCGATTACGATACTACCAAAGCCAATGTATATCGGTGGCGGACCGCTGGCCAAGAACTGCTCCAAATCTGGCTCGGGTTGATATTTTGGCGCATCGCGGAAGAAGAAGCCACAGACATCTGACAGTCTATCGTTAGCGAACGGACAGTAAAGTTATGGATCAGGACATACCAATGTTCTCAGGCCAGTCGGCTGGCTTGGGTACCAAAGCTGGTGACCAGCAGTATGTAACTGGAACCCCCAGGGTCTCCGTCAAACAAGGTCCTTCGCTGAAAGGAATTGCCTCCAGATCTATTGTGCCCCTCCACGCATTGATGATATCGCCGAGTCTGTCTGCGATCAGCACACCGTCACCTTCGGACAGTTGATCAAAACTCACCCTTGCCAAGTCATCCACTCAACCAATGAGTAAGACACGTAATTCGCAGCCGTCGCCGACATGTCACTCCCATTGGCCTTAAGATTCGCAAGTGGGTGACAGAACTCCCTCGTACTCGTCCACGGCATCGTGAACATGAGATGTAGTGGGATACCGAGGGCTTGTGCGCAATGGATATGCGCAAAGCTGGGCGGGTTTGCAATGATGGCATCTGCAACGAAGGGTCGTCCTGTAAGTTCATCAGGCTCAATGCAGGAACTCCAGCATTTATGTAGCATTTGATCCACCATCTTTCGTTTTCGTTGGATTTCGCCGCCGCGTAGTGTCTTCATGCTAGGGAAGAGACCAGGGTTTTTGACCATGTAGGCCATCAGTCTTTAAAGAGCCGTTAGCTGCGTCGACAATTGAGTCTGGGGGAACTTACTCAGCGGGATCACCGCCGATGGAAAAGAACTCAAGACCTGACTCTCTCACAAACTTATCGAATTGGCCGTGTGTCGCAAGTCGCACCCGATGACCGTGGCGCTGCAATTCTGTGCCCAGTGCGACGAAAGGTTGAACATCGCCTCGACTACCAACAACCTGAATAACGATATTGAGACGAATGCTCTTCTCGCTTGTCTCGGTGTACGCAGGCGGTTGATTCTGTCCATAAGAAATGGGAGGCTTTCCCGTCGGAACCAGTTTCGACAGTCGCCGAGCGATTCTCGAACTAAGGTCGATTTCAATTCGTCCATCTTCAAGACTAGTTGCTGTGGCTTGTAGTTCCGCCAGCGCTTCATAAGGCGGAAGCTCGTCTGGTAGTGAGGCGCTATGCTCCTCATTTGCTGGGAGCTCGAAATATCTCGTCTGTCGGTTAGACTGGTCGTCATCTGGTGTTGGAGACATGGTTGCTAGATGCGATGAAGATGGAGGAAATTGGAACTAATTGAAAATATTCTCAGCTGCCGGGCGGCGAGACGCCATGTTATAAGAAATCCGGCCGTGAAACATTGCAGCTAATTAACTGATTGCGAAAAGCGGAATGGCCGAAAAGGCTATTGTTAAATACGCGTATCACAAGATAATAAACTCGTATAGAAAGACCTAACGAGTGGCTCCAACGCAGAGCCTCAGAGCCATAAACATGATATGTTTCTCTGGTACAAGGGTGATTTCAGAAAAAGTCAATATACGAGAAATATTTAATTTAAATCTCCGACCGGATATACGTACATATTTTCGATCAATCGGAAGAGAATCCCATTGATGGGCGTCGAGTTACGTGAGCCAAGCTCCCTAACCAAGCCTTACCAGGCAGAAGTATAAAGGACGGATTGAGATGTGGAGACAATGAATACGCGTATTAAGAACGTCTTTGCTGAGACGTAAGCCGCCTAGGACGCCCTTGACTCGGTTCACGCTACCGCTAGACTGTATTAGTAATGGCTTTATGTGTGGGGCTCGCGACACTAAGACATCTGGAAACATTTTCTAGCTAACGAAGTTTAGGGTAGTAGTTATCATAGTTCTTTCAAGTCTCGCAGGGAAATTAAAACATAACTAGGTAGTATTAAGGGTTGTTGCTATTATTGAAATCCAGCGTTCTATGGTAAAGGCATATCTAAAAGCTTTATCGTGAGAGTGTTATACGAATGTCGTCACATCATGTGCCTCGACCGCGAATTTCATGTAGCGTACTCCAAGAATTCCTCGTCATAGTTCATTTATTGTCTATCATGCATCAGATTTTCTGTTCCTCTCAAGATGTTAAGCCGTTCTTTCCATCGCACACGTCACCTGCCAAACAAGGCCAAAAAGAAACCTTTCTATAGTTTCAACGTCACCAAGCGAACGCGTATTTGATCAACCAAAATAAGAATCATCCACCTGGACTGAGCGCCTTACTTCTCACCATGGCCACGCCGAACGCCATTCCGCTTGAAGTACTTATGATCTTTCCAAGCAATAACGGCCGCCCAAAAATTGACGATTCTGCGCAGTGTCAGCCAGTTCCTTGATGAGCATAAAGTAAAGCAACTTACGTAACGACCAGCGCCACCAGGCCAACCAAGATACCAAGTGCGCAATTCGCACCGATGCAGACTCGAGTGGCCATGTTGAAGGCAAATCCCATCACCACCGCCCAGAAGACAATGTCCATGGTGTTGAGAATCGCATTTGCCTTGAGACTTCCGAATCTTTTGAACTTGTCGACTTTTTGGGTCATGTATTCGTAGGCAAGGAAAGCGTATGATTTAAGACTCTGCGAACCTGTGAGCTTAAATCACACTGTTTTGGTCAGAGACCGAAGGTAGCCTACCATTGTGATGGCCATGATGTCTGACCTGGTCATCGGGTATCCCGATGGTTTTGTCGCAACTTTGGCGATACCGAGGATGAAGGCGATAGTGATGGTGACGACCTGGAGGATAAAGACTTTGTTTTTCCAGCTGTGCTCAAAGAAGCGGCTGTCGAAAAAGTCTCTGATGCCCATGTTGTTGGCTGTTTGATTTGGAGGTGGAGATTGAATGGCAGAGTGTGCACGGCGAAACGCGGAAGCAGGTTATCGAAAGAAAGTAATAACGAGATATCAGAGCGCAGGTGTGTCGGGCTTTAGGATTGAAAATGGGCAAAGAGATTGATCAAGATCTCTTCTGGATCTGATGTTGATATATATAGGTAGGCTGATTGTTGCTATGATATGGGCCAAGCTCTCTCTATACGCGTATACGATCTTGGCGTTTTGGGGTAAGCCGTAACTTACGCGTAGATCAGATCGCAGATAAGCTCAGCCACGAAGATCAGCTGGAATGGAGTGTCCGATTCAATCGCGAAAAATATTTTTCCAAAGAGACATGACATATAGGCACTATGACCTACTAGGAGGAGAGAGTTGATTACGACGCCTTGACGGTCGAGAGTGCCCATGTCAGTGCTCTATTCAGTTGACTTTACCCATCTCTCTGCAAGTCAGTAGTCTCTTTGACCCATTTTCCGGTCCCATGGCCATTCTACAGGTATCAACCTGCAAGAATTCGATATTTATAGTTATGTGTTGGTGATGGCAGTGATGAAAAAGAAGCTGCAGGGCTTTGAAACAGAGATCTACAGTCTTGGCAAGAAACCCAGCCTGTCATTGGTTGCGCAACCGCCAACAGCATTGATGGACTGATGCGTTAAACCGAAGAGTCAGATAAAGTTGGCTACGCCGCACAGAAATCTGACATGTCTGTACCAGAGTGCAGTCATTTTAACACTGACTTCTCACCGTTCGATCAACAATCATCAACGACCCTGCCGTTCATCTCCAGGCTATTATCCTCAGAATGACCTCCAAGGCCATAAGATCAATTGCACTGCTGCTCCTCGCGACTCAGTCTCTATCACAGACCGTCAATTACCAAACAGTCAATATCTTCCGCAAGATCCCAAGCGACGTCGACCAATGCATTCGACCCTGTCTCTTTCGCCCCAACAACGCAAACGCCGACGTCGGCAGCGCTCTAAACTGCGGCGCACCATACCAAGAAAAGTGCTACTGCGCGACCGACAGCGATAACGCGAAAGCCGTCAGCAAGCATATCGACAGCTGCGCGCAGGCGAGTTGCTCAAATGGACAAGAGTCACAGGATGCTGAGACCATGAGGCATTACTACGCGTCTTACTGTATGGGCAATGGATACTCGGCGGAGGCAATGGAGGAATGGTATACAGGTACCGAGGCTCATGTTATAGGGACGGGTACAGCTACTGTAGAGGACATGTGGGGTTGGGGGACAGGAACAAAAACGAGGGCGAACATTTTTAGTGACGCGACGCCTCCATCTTGGGCGAGAACGAGAACGTCAGACGTTTTCCCTGACGCGACAGCTCCATCTTGGGCGGACGACGAGGATAATGGTGGCGCGTGTCCAACGAGCTTCAAGTTGCTCTCCATAGGGACCCCGATACTCGTGGCTCTTTCTCAGTGGATGTAGTGGTTAAGGAATTATCTGAGATATTACTTCAAATATTAATCTTTAGTTTGAGAAAAAAGACATATTTCAAATACATAAAAGGCAAATTGAATTTAGCAAGAAGTCATGCTTTCAAGTGCAGCATAAAAGTCAGCTAAATCTGGCTTCTCATCTCGTACTGGAATGCACAGAGCAAGCATCTTCATAAAACCAACCCCGAGTCGAAATCCTGCGAATTCTTCAGTTATATATCGATCATACATCCACTGTGAGAGAGAGGCAACATCAGCTAATGTTACGCCACTGCTATCGCTGATATCAACGCGCTTCTTGACAATTTTTCGGAGGGGTGCCCATTCTGCGATCTCTATCAGAACGCAGCCGAGCGAATATACATCCATGCAGCGTTCGAAACTGTCCGAAGGCTCTCCGAGAGCCTTGGGATGTCGATAAATGTCCCGTGAGAGATCCTCAGATGGCTGCTCGCTGATTTCGGTTGGCGAACCTTGTCGTGCGAACGAGAAACCGCAGAGGTAGGGTCGACCTAGGTGGTCAATTGACGGCGTAGAGGTTGGAGAGACGAGAAGGATGTTTTCAGATCGCATGTCTTTATGGAGCCAGCCGGCTGTGTGGAAGCTTAGGAGCGTCTGACACACCTGCACAGCCAGACGAAGTCGCATGCCAACATCTGGCAGTGGCCCGCTGGATTTCGATAATGCACTGAGCAGGGAGGGAGGTTTCTCGGTGCCAGATGGGAAACGGAAGACCAGCCGGAAGCCCCCTTGCTCTTCAGTGTACCCCTGGCAAGGGAACGTCTGAAAGGATGGCGTGGGAGGCTGCGAGAGTAGACGCACGAGAGCTTCAACACGTGGTTTAAGCTTCGCTTTCATCCTCGGCTGTGCGCGCTTCTCTTCTATCAGCACGGTGTCTTCCTGGTAAAGGGCAGATCCAATGGTTGATGTCATCATATGAACATTAGACAGCTGCGAAGGGTCCAGAACCGTTGGGACTTCTGCTCGTAGCAGGCGGCTGGTTCCATCATCGGGGTGCGCTTGTTGTTGGGCATCACCTGATGTGAGCAAAATACGCTGTGCCTTCAGGCCTGCTGAGGCAGCGAGGCAGTTTTTAACACCAGCATCTGTGAATGAGTCTTGTAGAGATTTCTGGAGATCCCGAAGGCCATTTATATCTTGACTCGTTTGGATCGCGAGCTGTAGCGTCTGGTTGACCGCGCGAGACGTCTGGATTCGGTGGGGAATGTCCAGGAGAGACCAAAGCCCATCGACTAGACCGGTTACATCCTGCACCAGCTCCGCGTACTTTTTCTTGTCAACAGCGGCCCAATAAAGACGCCGTGGGAACCGATTCGCGGTGTTGAGTGTAGATGCGCGCTTGAGGATGCCCTGACGAATCTCGGATGACACAATATGCGACAGGATCGACGAAGCCGAGTTATCCGAGGCGACTGCCGGTTCAGAAGGGACCAAATCATCAGAACCATCAGGCGGAGATAAGAGTTCTAGTTTGTAGCGCTTTTTTAAAGCGTCCGTTGAGGAGAGGAGCTGCTCGAGCTGGAACAAAATGAGAGCAGCAGGATGTTTGTGTATCTCGAGTGATCCATCGTCCCTGGGAGGGTCGAGGCCGATTGCCCTAGCCCATTCAATGAGTCGATGCTCTTGGAGCACGAGTTTTGTTCGTTCGATGGCTGCATCCTTTCCGATATTTCGAGCGTCAGATATCAAGGTGAAACCCCTAACACAGCTGGCAAAAAGATCGAAAGAGAGCGACACCACGGCTAGAGCTGTTCCGGGGTCCATGGTACATTTGCAATCGAAGTCTCTCCCTTATAAATAACTATTAGGTCTTGGTCTCGGTTGATAGCCCACGGGGTTTGTGAGCGCGTGGTTGTGAATGATGCCTAAGCAGCCTAGCAAGATCCTAGTCTAGATACCTGTTGTAAGAGGCTTATGCAAGTGCAATTATCCGATATTCAGATCCGCGAGCACTGAACTGCTATACTGGCGCACCCGACTTTTTAGGCTCTTTTCAGTCGCGATGGATATTATCCCTTCGCTAAAATATGGTCAACTCCTTCGACCACGCAGTGACTTATTTTAAGCCCACTCCTCCACTTTTTGGTCCACTCCACTTGGTATCTTTCGCAATAGTCCTCCAGTCGCCCTAACAATATCGCCAATGGCAAAGCAGCCTGAGGCAGGCTGTAGCACCTCAGCCGCAAATCAGTAATTACATAACAAACAACTAGTTTATGTGCTTACCAGCAACACAGGGCCCTTGAAAGAAGCTAAGGCGTCCCCCGCCTGGTAAACGCCCGGGCCAACGTTCCTCCTTCATGCTTTGAGTTGAGCAGCTTGGGCCTCTATCACCCAATTACTGATACCCTAAAACGAAATGGATTCCTCGTCAGGAAGAAATCTGACTTCCTTTAGGGGAGGGACCTCCGATCCCACGACCTTCAGAGCATATGATCCTGAAACCCTTGACGATGCACGCTTCATCCCCAACGCCTTGGACTTTGCCTACCGAGCGTTCTTGGCTGACAATGCCGTGACATTATCGGTCCCTCCGGTATTTTCAAATGCGCAAGCCGTGGACAGCGCCTCATTCGCTGGCCGGGGCGCAAGCTTCACCGTCTATCGACGTCGCATCCCGCCCCAGAAGACCCTAACGTCGCGTACAAACATGGATGGCCTCTTGATTGAGATTAGGGATAAGCGCAAGCTGCCAGAGGTAGTCGCCTACAAAGTAGCCGTCATCGAGTTTTCGGACAAGGGTGAAACCACTCAAACGTCCCGGCACGCCATAGATGCGGCGATCATGGAGCTCTATCTCTCGACGCACCGCCCAATCCTGCAACACCCGAACCTCGTCGACTTTCTTGGATTGGCATGGGGAGCAAATCCGTTTAATTCTTCACAGAAACTACCAGTGCTCATGGTGGAGTTTGCAGAATACGGGAGCCTCTCGCAGTTGCAACAGAGGGAGTATCTCGGCTTAGAGACTCGGCGTAAGCTTTGCCTTGATGTCTGCAAAGGTCTGCATATGCTTCAATCATGCGGCATAGTTCATGGTGACATCAAGGCACAGAATGTCTTGGTGTTTCCAGACGCAGAACACAAGTACAGAGCCAAAGTGAGCGACTTTGGCTACTCGCAGGTGATAAATGCTGAAAGGGACAGCCTCTTGCTAGGAGGAACCCGGCCATGGAAGGCCCCCGAAGCGAAGACAGCAGTCAAAGTATCAGACGCAAAGTATACTGACATATACTCATTGTCCCTCTTCATCTGGTGTACATTTGCACATGGTCAAAACATCTTCCAACTCCTCGTGGAACCCTCCAAGAAAGGCGATGAATTCTACGCGGAAGCTGAGAAACTGAAGGAAACTGGAGAACTAGCTGCCCAGAACGATATTCCTACATGGTACTGGAAAGCTATTGCGGCTACTACTCATGGCGACGCCGGCCAGTTCCCCCAGCACTTCCAGTCTCTCCAGCAGCAATTGGAGCAATTACAGCAGAACACAGCACAGGCCAACCGCCTGGCAGTTGGCATTGACGACATAGAAAAGATTCTTTGTGCCATCCCACCCGTGATTTTCCAAGCCTTGGAACCACTGAAGCAACAGTTGATCACAACTGTTCAACGTTTAGGTTCATATGCTGCGATGAGAAGAGCTGTGACAATTGGACTATCGAATGAGCCACAGCAAAGGGACCTCGACCAAATCATGGTCGCCCTGGGCCACAGTGGTTCGTTTACTGAAGACTGGTAGGCAAATTACCAACACGTGATACATGATAAGAAACTAACCGAACCAGCGTGGAGCCGAATCAAGTGCTAAAATCGAACCTGAATGTGGGTCATAATAAACAAAGTCACCCGTAGAAGGCATTGGAAACTCATCTCGTATAGCAACATTTCTTCACATGGCGCCACTGGACGGCAATGGACCCTTCCGTTCAGAGGTACCTGACAACAACATACATCCAAAGAGGCGAGGGGGAGGTCAAGAAAGGCATGATAAACCCACCAGAGGCTTTCCTCCTCACGGCTCTCTACATCAACGGATACGGCGTAGACAAGAATACATCGCAAGCGATCAGATGGCTCTTTAACGCCTGGGGAGTGAAGCATCCACTGGCGTCAGCATACGGGTACCGAATCGCGCGTGCCATTGGGCGCACACCTGATAACCCAGACAGCGTGATCGAAACCCTGGAACTAACAGCCCTGCGTGGTTCAAGGACTGCCCTCGAAGATCTCGCCACGCTCTCCAAGGATACCTACGACAAAACGAAGAAAACTATCCGTGACGTCCTTGCAGGCACAGGCGCGAATTTCTTTTGGAAGACAGAAATGCTTCACGGATTTGCTCACAATATGTGGATCAGAACTTTCGAAAACATTCCAATCATGCTCGAAAACTTTTCTCAGTTCGATTCCATCGCTGATTACACAGCCAACAAGAGAGGTGACCGCATTCTTCATGTGGCCGCAAGTTGTGGCCAAACGGAAGCCATCAGGGCTCTGCTGAATCACTTTCCGTCACTTGAAGTTAATCAGCTCAACGACCAAGCCGAGACGCCGCTTCTGTGTGCTTGCCGCGCAGGACAACATGATACGGTCTTGTGGCTCACTTCGAATGGAGCGACTGCATCGGTGGCACGAAATGGAGAGTCTCCGCTTCACTGGCTGATATCCTTTGATGATGAAGAGGTCGAAAGCATTGGCCTGGCACTGATCAAAGCCGGCGCGGATACAAATGCCAAGACTACCACATTCATCGCCTACCAAGGGTCCTTTCCGGCATCGCTAGATGTTGATCGGCTCCCGGAGGGTTATCCAATCGGATGGGGTGAGTGTTTTCTATTCTATATCCATTCTCACGCCTTTCATAAACTACATGACTCGGAATTTTTAGTACATTGGAGGGGCTAATGTGTGAACTAGCGACTCACTGTGGCCGTCCCAAAATTGTCGAATTCTTGCTATCCCACACGGCTGATCCGAGGATGTGCAATACATCGTGGCCTCGTGCAAGAAGTGCGTTGGAAACTGCAGCATCACAGCTTCGTTCAGAGTGTCTTGAGTTGATGATCCACGCCATCGAACAATTCAACCTCGAACAAGGGGCAGAGAAACACGGCGGCTTCTTGGTGACAAGCCTCCTTCAGCAGGCCGTTTACGGCACCAGCCTATTTGACATGATCCTCTATCACGGGCCGAGATATCAACAGGCGATGGAATCCACATTCCAGTGCCTATTGCCAAGGACCAGCAGGGTTGCTTCCCCCAACGGCTACGGCGGCTTTAACCAAACGCTTCTATATTTGGCTGTCTCACTAGCTCGAGATGAATTGGTTGAATACCTCCTCAAGCACGGAGCTGACGTGATGAAAACTGGAGAGAACTACGATGAAGAGGTTCTTCAATCCCAGGATGTTGGTGCGTTCAAAACGGCTGACATTAACCGCGCTTGCGGCGTTGACTTGCGAACGCCGCTCCTAGAGGCAGTTCGATGGAATCGTCCCACGATGGTCACTCTCCTCCTTGAGCATGGAGCACGTGCCACGGCAGCTTCTAAGAATCCATTCAGTGGGCAAGCTTCAGCGTGGACCGCTCTCCATGTCCTGGCGTACGCAGGGCAAAATGATACGCGACTAGTCCAACCCCTTCTTGACCACGGCGCGCCCATCGACGGTTTTCCGGACGAAGTCGGCAAGACCGAATCCCCGCTACTCGTCGCCGTGCAGAACGACCAATTCCAGTTCGCTGACAGCTTCATATCGCATGGCGCCGATATCAACTTGACCAGTATGAGCAGCGGCCACCTGAGTTTCACAAACCCCACGACCATCTTGGGCCATGTCATCGCCTCCAACGCGCGAAATTCAATCGCCCGTCTCCGCTACCTCCTTGGCAGAGCAGACTGCTTAAATTTTATCGTCGAGCCAACCCGGCAGTGGACGGCGCTACACCGCGCCGCAGCCGCTCACATCGACGTCGAGTTCCGCGCGACAGATGCGACCGAGGCGGCTGAGCTGGACTGGACCGATATCGATTGGAGTGCAAACCGTGAGATTATGAATGAGCTACTACGGCAATTTGACGATCCGGAGCAGGTCGACGCTGTTGAGGGAAGCATGGGGCTAACGGCGATGCACTTGGCAGCTCTCGCTGGTAATGACGCGGCAGTGAAATTGCTTCTTGACAAGGGTGCCCGCAGTGACGTACCGAGTGCAGATGGTAAGGGACCCACAGCCGCTGAGATGGCATTTGGAATACAGATGGAGAGATTGTCTATAAGCGAAGAGGGTGCCCGACCTGGCAAGGAGGAGGTGGCGGCTCGTAAGAGGTGTAATGATCTTTTGAATTCGCGAGACCAGACTGCGAGTCGATAGACAGGAATTGTTTTTGTGATGTATTCGCCGGATACAGGCAGTGAAAAGAAGGAGTAAGAGACGCCGAGGTGGAGAAGACGGGGGTGAGTAGAATAATGGTAGTGTATCTTTAAAAAGCTTTGCGTTACTATTCATGGGGATTCTGCTACTTGTGGCTCTCTTTTAGCAGACCTGACGCATAGAAATTCCACCTCTTCTGATGGGAGTCGGACATTGATACATACACTAGGCAAAACGTCAATGTTGTTTTCTTTCATGTCAATGCGTGAATGAACGCATGATGGGAACCATTTTGGAAGGCCGAGAATTAGTCATTTAGTTGATCGGCGGGTCAATATGGACCGGGATAGGAACGAGATATGAGCGAGGCCACCCATATAGACTAGGTAGTGGCTAGCAACTAAACGAGGCACAGCTCACAACTAGCAGCGACCCTCGCCTCAGTAGCTCAGAATGTAGGGGAAAGAATTTTGGTGGGGAAAATCCAAGGAACGAGGTGGGAACGAGGCGGGAACGAGGTAAACAATGGATCTGCCGACTACGCCGCATTTTCCCCACGGGGAATCTCTCTCATTTCGGCATTGCTAATCCCAATACGAGTAAGCTTGTCCTGCCGAGGGTCAATATGCAGCGATGTCATAATTTAGATAGTACCTGCCAAGCGTTAGTCTCGCCGAGAGCTTTCCCGAGAGGCGAGGCTGTAAAATAGACTTAAAAGGAGACACTTTCTATGTAATGCTTCTTTTCCGTCAAGTTGGACATTCTCAAGCTCGGGTCTCATCTAACAATACAGACTGGGAAATTGGACATCATGCGTTTGTCCAACTACAAACTACTCGCCTCTACGGCTGTCATTGGTATAGCTGCCGGGCAGTACATTCCTCCATCGTCTAGTAATGGCAATGCCATCAAGGGGTTCGAGACTCCTGCGACTGAGTATCGTCCCAAGTTCAGATATTGGTGAGAAAGCCCGCCTTCAAGAAACAGGAGTACCCTTGACTGACACCCTGCATAAATAGGCTTCCAGATGCAGATGTTGACCACGACATCCTCAAAAGTGATGTACAAGACCTCAAGACGCTCGGCGCCGGCGGTCTGGAATTCCTGCCCTTCTACAACTACGGCTTCAGCGGCGTGAACGACTCCAAGATGGAGACATATGCTTTTGGTAAACCTGCGTTCAGAGACGTCCTCCAGATTGCGCTTGAAGCTACCAAGGCGAATGGTCTATCGATGGACGTCGCGCTGGGTGCTAGCCAGGGTCAGGGCGTGCCCTCAAAGCCACTCACCCCTGGTCTTGCTGTGCAGCTTGTCTATGGCAAAGTATCCGTCAAAGGAGGAGAAAAGTTCGATGGGGCTTTGCCAGCTGCCGATATCGACTGGAACGAGAACTTGGGGTATATTCACCCTCAAGAAAAGTTTGGTGGTAACCGTCTTATTGGAATTTCCGCCGCTGCCGTTGCATCCAGTGAGTCCCCCGCCCCATGCACCCAACTCGCTGTTATACTGATGCCCTTTTAAGAAAATGCCTCGGACGAGAGCAACACCTTCATATCCCTTCATGAGAAGTCACTAGTTGATCTCACCAACAACATCAAGGACGGCAAGCTCACATGGACGGCCCCAAAGGATTACAAGGAGTACGTTCTATTCGCGCACTACGAGCGCTATACCAACCAGCGATCCTGTAATGGCGTACCCACCGATGTCAGCGCCAACGGCTCCTGGGTCACAGACCATTTCAGCGCTGCTGGTGCAAAGCTGGCAGCCAGTTTCTGGGAGAAGAACCTGTTGACGACCCAGATACGGCAGCTGCTCAAGGCAGTTGGCAAGCACAGTAAGCTCAGTCCCTCGCCAGATTGATTATCTTTAGCCATTTCTAACAAATGCATAGCTTGGGAGGACAGCATGGAGATCCAGGCTTCACTTTACTGGTCTCCCAACTTCCTTGATAACTTTAAGTCGAAGCGCGGATATAACGTGGTCAAGTATCTCCCGTTGCTGTTCCACAAGTCGACATCTTTCCAGGCTGCTCGCGCTCCCTACAACACTACCTTCACACTCGATGGCACCCCAGACAACGGACAGAGCAAGTATCTCCAGGACTACCGACTCACCTTGAATGAGGGCTACCAAGAGTACCTGCAGTACTTTGAAACCTGGGCTGCGTCTCTGGGTCTGTCACACTCGTGCCAGGTTGGATACGGTGTTCCTTTGGACGTGGTAAGTCTCTTACTCCTTGCATTGACTGGCCAAATGTTGACCCTTTACTAGCTAGCGGATGTTTCTATCGTCTCTGTCCCTGAGCTCGAGTCTCTGGGCTTCTTGACGCCAGATCAAATGTCGCAGTTCGTCGGCCCGGCGCACCTCGGCCGTCGCAATATTATCTCTACAGAGATCGGGGCAGTAGCACAAGGAGCATACAGTCTGACCATCCCCTCGCTCGTCAACCTCTTCCACGAAGCTTTCGCAGGCGGTGTTAACGCCATGATGATGCACGGGATGACGTACACTGGCGAACAGCTTGGATCGACCTGGCCGGGATACACACCTTTCCAGTATATCTACACTGAGCTCTGGAGCCCTAAGCAACCGGCGTGGAAGCATATGTCCGACATGATTGTCTACACTTCCAGGAACCAGTTTGTTCTGCAGCAGGGAGTCGCCAAGAAGGATCTGGTGTTTTACTTGTATAAGGATCCCTATGGCATGATGGACCAGTACAACGGCACGGATCTCCGTTCAAGTGGTAGGACCTGTAACTTATCCAGTGGCTAAAAGTTTGGCTAACATTATCTCAGGTTTTACCTATGAGTATCTGTCGCCAGCCAACTTTGGATCCAAGACGTTCAAGGTCTCGAACAAGGTTTTGGACGCTGCAGGTGCAGGATATCGAGCGCTCATACTCGATCAGCAACAGTTCATTACTGCCGAGGCATCGCAAAAGCTCGTTGAGTTGGCCGATGCAGGCCTTCCAATTGTCGTCATCGGAAGTCTTCCCAGCACTGCCATCGGAAGCAAGGGGCAGGATGCTGTGACCAAGAACATCTCGAAGCTCAAGGGAGCCAAGTACTCCAACATTGTTTTCGTCAAATCCACCGACGACCTACTCAACGCGCTTAGTAAACTGTCTGTCAAGCCCCGAGTGACCGCAGGCTCAAATGCTGCGAAGAACCTGTACACTGTGTGGAGGTCGGACAAGGGCTCGGACTATCTTTTCCTCTTCAACCAGGGCTCATCGGGAGCTTTTGAGATCGCGGCCGAGGTTGAGCAAGGAAAGGTTCCTTACAGGCTCGACGCATGGAGTGGACAACAGATGGCTATGGCATCGTTCAAGAGGTCCTCTGGGAAGGTCAGCTTCCAGGTATCTCTGAAGGAAGGCCAGACAGCGATCGTTGCGTTTACAAGTGGGAAGTCGAAGGCAAGCATAGTCTCGCAGTCAGCCAATGTCATCGACGCTTCCTATGGTTCTGATGGCAAAGAGGGTATCTCTGTCATACTGGGAGATGCTAAGGAAGCTTCCCTGACATTGTCCAACGGACAGATCAAGAAGATTTCCGCTACCAGCAGCAGTGACAAGAAGAATGCTCTTAACATCGACATAGGCAACTGGAACTTGACGCTTGAGTCGTGGGTCCCCGGTCCTGACGAGACAAAGTCCACATCTGTCAAAAACGTAATGAAGCTTGGCACTCAGAAGACTTTGAAGCCTTGGTCCGAAATCTCTGGCGCACAGAACATATCAGGCGTTGGCACTTACACAGCTACCTTCAAGGTCGCGCAACTACCAAGCAAGGATTCCATCGCTGTACTGCAATTTGGTCCCGTGCTCAACACCATCCAAGCATGGGTCAACGACAAGCAGCTCCCGGCGATTGATATCTACGACGCTCAAGTCGATGTGTCGAATTACCTGGTTAAGGGAAGCAACACGATTCGAGTGGAGGTGGCATCTACTTTGTTCAATGCGGTCAAGGCAAGAGTTGATTATGTCAAGGCGAATGGCGTTGGTCCTGCGGCACCTGTCTTGTACACTTCTGCAGATTGGCAAAAGCAGGGATTGATTGGACCAGTGTCCATCAAGACTCTCCGCAAGGTCAGCTTGTAACATGTATGTTACATGTTTAGGTCAGGCAGAAGGGGGAGGTTTGGAAGTAACTGATAGTGCGTGATGTAGTCAGTAGTTCATATATAATAGGACAAGATTGTCTTAAATGTTTTAATCATTGTGAGTGCATCACTCTTCAGATATGTACAGTCCCCTCTGATGGCCCAGCGAATCGCTTGAGAGACCCAATAGCCACGATGAGACAATGAAGATCAGACTGACTGTACTAACGTTAACCGCTGAGGTGGTGCAGATGACCCACCTCGGTTCCAGCGTCAACAGCTTGAAGCGAAACGCTGTAACCTCCTGAAGGAACTAGTCGGCGTGGGGCGCGGCATCAACGTCGGTTGCAAAGGAATAGTTAATAGCTCAAAAGTATAACATGGCAATCTAAGATAATCGAACGAATTTTTGTATCTTGATTTAATCATTCTGACCCTCTTATCTTTGTTCTGATTTCAAGTTCTTAACTCTGAGAGACAATCACCTCGCCTACCAGCCCAGTGTCAGATATGTGCAGCTGTTTCAGCCTGTTTGCAATGGAACGACATTCCAAACCATCTCAAAGTCAATCGCACGCAACCACTTCATCATTCTCGCTACTTCAGAGGCCCTCAACAAGCATCTCACTGCGCACGCTTCCCCCCCCCCCCAAAAAAAAACAGCGATCGTCACAATCGACCTCGGCGTTCAGCATCTTACCTCAACCGACCCAACACACGCGATCGACACAATCCGCCGAGCCATTAGCATCAAATTAGGGCCTCACCACTACGTTCGATCGAGCTTCACAGATTCCAGTGGCTATCGCAACACAGTCTCCACTCTCTACTGGAAAGATGTCGCGACTTATCGGGAATTTCAGCTGGCTCTTTACTTGTTGCACCTCCTCTTTGACTTATTTCATCTCTTCTGTCGCCTGGACTTGCACCTTTGCGAGCTCCTTCATCATCTCCTCCTTTGCCAGTAGTTCGCCTCTTTGGCCTGTCTTGTATCCTCCTTAACTTATTTCATGTCCTCACGTGACTACTCCAGTTCTCTTGCTAACTGTTCTCGGATCGTTTCAATCTATTCGTTCATCTGCTCTTGCATCACCCTTAGCTGCCTGGTAGACTGCTTATGCCAGTGCCTGAGGTTATCCGCCTTCCTCGATTCCTCGGTCGCTTGCACCTTGACCGCCTAGACTTCACGCTGGAGCTGTTATTGCCAGACGGGTTTTCTAGCACCTGCGCTTTCCCGGCCCGGTCGGCCTACTTACTCTTGTGTGAATGGAGTCTTATTAAGCTGCCTGCAGTTATCTAGGGTTACCACCCTTCACAATTTCCTACTTACTCTTAACTTCATTTCTTCTATAGGGCAGTACTACGGCTGTATCAATCTTTTTACCAACTACCTATAACTTTTCCTACTGCTATTCCTGCAGCTTTACAGTTAGCTTTATGGTTCTCAAGGTCCAAAGCATTGCTACAGTAGAACCCTTACTATGCACTATAATCACGTTACTAGTCGCGTCCATTCTGCAGCAAAATCGCTCACGGTCACGCCGGCTCCTGCGATTCCCTGACCTGCTATAAAGACTGTAAACATTGTCCCTAATCATCTAGATACCAGCCTGATATCTTGATTGTTAGACTAGCGTCAAGTTGGGTGGATCTGCTCGTTCCAACCGTGTCAAGATATCCCTGTCCGTCAACAATATCTAGTCACTAAGAATCTACTCTCCACAAGAAATCTATGTCTAATAATTGGGTATCTTCCATTAGATAGAAATTGAGTGGACTCTCTGTTAGTGCCACTATAGAGCTAAAAGGGTAAAAGTTTCTGTAGAGAAAAGCATGAAGGAATTGAGACATTAAAAGTCTGTCGCCTTTTGCTTATCTTTGGTGACCCTTCAACTAAAGCTAAACCTCTCATCCTTCTGTGTTCACTACCTATGTCATAGTGGCTATGCTGGGAGTAAGTATTTGGAGCCTTTATCTTTCGCAGGCCTGAACTCACCGTAACATGTATGACCCCAGCTTCGTCGGGCGTATTCATACTTCTAAATGTGCACTTGAGACCTTCTCAACAACAGGCTCCTCCCCAAATTGTTGAACCTCCAGTGGGACGACAGCAGGATGCGAAAGCTGTCGTGGCATCATTTTCCTTTCAACTAAAGTCAGCTCTTGCTCAAGATCCCACTATACCGGGAAGAAATTACCGAATTCTGCGAAAGAACTTGGCCAGAGAAAACGCAGAATTTGTTCTTGCTGTCCCAACTGCCCCGGACATCGCCTTTGGTATGAGGAAATGTAACACCATTGCCATCTGTACAACAAGTATTCGCGGTTTTATCAGCAATAGCTTGTTCGTTTCCAGTACAATAGCACTTGTTCCACTGTGTAACAAGGTATATTTGTTAGTATAAGCGTGTGATTGGATTGAGATGTCCTGAAATGGGAAGATCAGGGGAAGAGGGAGGTTTCGTGGACAGAAAAGACATACAGCAGAAACGCTTGAGAGTAGAAAGACCATTAAGAATGCGTATATCTTCATGGTGGCAGAGTCAGGGCAGTTTTGGTCCACAGATTAAGGCTGTTTGTGAAACTGTGTTGATTTTTATTTTTGTTTGAAAGACCAGCGATATTTATATTCAGGAAATGTGGAACATCTACTATTGAGCTATCGCAAACTTCCGAGCTTAGGCATTGAACACATCACTGACCGCATGCCACGGGTGGCTTTTCATTGAAATCCCAACTGCCTCGATTTGGAACTACCCAGAATTCTAAAATTCAATAGACTCTAACGAAATTAATTGCTGGCGAAGAACTGGTGGTCCGGAAGTGAGTTGGGGTTGTACTCAGGTAGGATCTACAGACCAACCCCCGTTCGTTGTTTTCAATTGTAGGTGCCCATGCGTCAAGCACGGGGGATAGGCTGACTAGTTAAGGGAGCGGGTGGCTGGCGAATAAGTCACTCCTTAAGTCGAATTAACCCTCTTTGCTACAATAACAATGGCCGTGATATGTCGTCACCTTCGCAAACGTCACAAGGTAATCCCTACTTCGGCTTACCTAAAGACAGATTTCGTGTTTCAGAGCATGAAAGAAGTAGCATGCGAAGAAATAAGGACCAGTAAGAAAATGACACGATTGTACCAACAAAATATCCGTTTCATGAGACACAGATCAAAAATGTGGCCGTAGCGGAAACTCTAATCTGTCCCTAGAGTGGCTGTACAGTGACGCACAGACGAGTGAGCAGTGTAGCAACCCTTTTTACAAGCTAGTCGCCCTCGAGGTAGCCTGCATTACCCAAAAGATCTAGAGCTAAACAGCAAGAGAAATTATTACCTATAGTAAGCTACCGTTAAGAACAAAACCTATCTAATGGATACTATACCTTACGGTAGCGATATAAAACTTGACCCGATTTGATGGAAGTTTAAGACTAGATACCTAGTCCCAGAGTCTTACAAGCCGCGCGAGCGAAATCTAGACTACTGTATGGGGGGGCATATGCAGTAACCATACCTGCTCCATGTCCTAACCCTGGCAGGGCACGTAGATATTCACTGGAGGCTTTGATAAGAACCCCCCAGACGCTCATTTTGGCCATTAAACACAAACTAAGAAATTGAAAAAGTTTTATATAAAGATCTTGCGTTTAAGAATGTAAAGTAAGAGGTTTAAAGTTACGTTAAATCTATTTTAATCTTTGTAAGGTCATGGCTTAATACGTGGCCTGATACATGGCCTTATCTACACGTTGTGTTCAATGTACGATTTAGGAAGGAGGAGGGAAAGGTGTGTGTCCTGGCTCTAAACCTATAGAAAACCTGAAACTAGCTTCTATCCTGAAATGTGTTCTTAATGCTACACTTAGCTAATTATATCTATACGCAAGTTTATAGAATATGTATAAATAATGCTAAATCTTCAATATATTAGATATCTCTTTATATCATTTTCCACCTTTTATACAACCTTGTTTAATACTATCTGGAAATAAATCCCCGATTTTTCATAAGTCTCAACTTAGTAAGAATCATGAAGGGTTCGGCGCCATCTAAAATTCGACCAGAAATTAAGCATTTTGCATTAACAGCGTTCTAGTTTTCTCTGTGTTGGCTCTATGCCTCGTCGCCGTCTCGGCCACTCCCATGAAGCCTGACAGTAACGCCGAACTTGAAGGCGGCTTATCTAGGCGTGAGCCTGAGCCTCAGATCTCGAAGCGTTGGAATTGTGCACGATGCTTTTTTGCCGCTTGTGTTCAGGGGCATGACTGCTGTCGATGCCCTGGGTGTACAGCTGTCACTTGTATGTGCTCTCTAGGCGTGGTAATTCCTTTAAGAGTTCGCAGGCTAATAAACCTCATATAGGCTAGACAGATTATCAGTGTTATACAGCTAGCTAGTTAAGATAAATAGGGCTTCTAGTTCAGTTGCTAGTCTTCTCTGCTTGAGATATTTCGCCACCGAGCCTGTCCTCAATTTTCAATATGGCCCCCTTGCCAAATCGCCTACCTATTCAGTATAACCCGCTACTGTCACGGTGCCTGTTGAATATAGAGTTAGCCATAGTTAAGAGAGATTTCTTTCATCTATAGAGTTCCTACAAACGAAGTCTTACAAAACGCCTGAGGCATCAGGGACGCTGACCTTTTAAATAACCTCAAGTTTTCTGTTTTGCGCTGTTGCATATTATAACGAAATGGCAAGTATCGAGGTTGAGCTCTGGGCTTTGGCATGTTTGGCAACGGAAATGGGAAAGCTTATCTGCGTCAGCCTACGACATGTTGTCGAAATGCCCTCCTCTGGCGGGGCGTACATCAACCCTAAAACAGGAGGCAGATCACTGGCCAGCATCGTCGCAAGAGCGAAAAAGTATAGGTTTTAGTCTACTGACAAAGCGTTACCGCTGCCTGACAAGGAAAAGGTCAGGCTCACTGACACAATATGCTTACTATGACTGATAGAGTGTGACAGAATAAAAGCTTCCCGTTACCTGGGCTTGCAATAGCCGCGGATATTGTACGCCAAAGGAACAGTCAAAGGTCAGTAAAGAGACAGAAGCAGCGGCAGGAATGTATCCCAGAGTGGTCAGTGCTAACGGGGAACCCATTATCAGAGCCCTAAGGAGGCTCTGAGGCGGAGCCTGGAGAGGAATAACGCAATAAATTATGCTTCATGTTGGACCGTTCCAGCTATGGTACTCATAATGGATGCTAGGAATCTCTATTTGAGTAAATACTATACCAATGAGGGATTTGCGACACACAGAAGCTCTGCACTGCCTCCAAATTGGTGGTAGCGAGGGCTATGTCCTACTTCCAACATCGGAGTATTTAGAGAGCTGTATACAGTCCCGATTACTGATACGGAGACTACATTTGCTCTACCGAATCCAGAGGGCTACTCAGTCATCGCAGAGTCAATGAGTGGCGAGACTGATACCCATGAGTACTGGGGATCAGCAAGAGACCGTATTCCGAGGTCACAGACGGATACTCTTGAGCCAGATGGCTGGCCATCACTCACGGACGAATCACAAGCGTCTGGCTCCCGCGGGAGACTTGTTACTGTTGAACCTCACGAAAATCTTTGTCTTATCCGGTCAGGGCAAGTCTGGGAGAATAGTACACCTGCCAAAATCAAGTCTTACAATACGGAGATCAAACCAACTCTTGACAGCGGGATGGAGGAGCTTACCAAGAACAGTCAGCACTGTGGTTGCTTCTCCAACCGATATATGCGCATAGAAGACGATGATGGAAACCCAGTTGGTAATACATGGAGCATTAGTATGTGGGAGTCACTTGGACATCTTGAAAAATGGTCTCTCACGCCTAAGCACAAGGAGATCTTTGGCACACAGATCAATCATTTCAATCGGATGGAGAGGGAGGGCGAGGAGGCCAATCTGAATCTTTGGCATGAACTTATGGTGTTACGCAAGAAGGATCAGTCTTTGATGTACTTTAACTGCCACTGTAAAACTGGCATACTATCGGCGATTCATGACTAGTCAGATTTGACACTCAAATGGATTCTTAGCCTGCACCTCGATACATTTGTAGGCATGTGGACACATGTGAAAACATTGGTGATTCTGGACGTCAACAATAAATTGGTTTGCACAGTAACAGTTTGGAAACATGTTCTAGATAACATCACATCTCGATCGACGATACAAGTAACAACCACGTTATCGGTTCCTATATAATTACATTAAATAGTCACTACACCTCTATCTACTATAGCTATTAGGAATTAGTTCCTTAGTCTGAGTGGCTAAATAAATCTTGCACAAAATTCTTCCATTGTTCTGTCCTTGCTCGTGCACGGCGAATCCGGACGGCTTCTCTAGCAATGCGATTAATCGTTCCTCTTACTCCATCCTTGTTGAGGTACTCGTTGGTAATGTCTTCGATCTCCTGTAGTGTTTTCTTTACCGGATGCCAGAGGTCGTAAGGAATTGCTAGCAGATTATTTCCGGCACTAAGTCTATATGCACCCTCGAGCCCTTTTACCCTCGCAAGCTCCAGCCATCGTTCCGTTTCGCTGTCGGGGTGAAACTCTTTGACAGTTCGTTCAAAAAGTCTATTTGGTTGTTGGAGTCTGTCTCTCCAGCGTTTTGTGTCGCTTTCCAAAGTCCCGTCGTTACTGCCACGTGTACCTGTCCCGATATTGACAAAAACAACTGGGATCTTCCCGTGAATGGCAAAAACTTCTTCAAGTGCCCTGTATGAAGGATTGTTCGCGACCAAACTTCCATCTAGGTATGTGGCGCCGTCAATCTCCATGGTGTCAAAGTAGCCTGGAGTGGCAGAAGTGGCACACGCAACCTCCCAAATTCTCGTGTACTCCTTATGGTCGTAACTTCTCCAGAGGTGCGCTCTGGGGTCACCATTTGTTAAGCGAGAAGAAAGGACAATACTAAAAGATCTTAGTTACTATCCAGTCGACAGTAATTGGTGGCCCAACTCACGTTCGAATGCCATCACTCCTCTCTTGAAAGATTGCTTGGTCACCAAATGAATCCCATACTCGCCTATCCAAACTTCCTGTTGCCCAAGATTCCTCAAAACTGTTGCTAATGATATTTTGGAAAGCCCTGCGAACATTGGCGGCTGGATATTTTGTTCGTGATGAGAAGTATGCTGTTGTGCTGTGGAACAGTCGGGGCCGCCCAAAAACATTGTTACCAAAGCTGATAAAATGATCGATAGCCTGGTCGACGGATAAACCTAGCCTTCCTAGCATGATGCTGTTCAGACTTTGCTGTGGTCAGCTTATGCTCCAATCTGAGTTGCTTTCGCCCTACCCTCCAGTTGATGTCCCAGCCACGTAGTCAAAGTAGTGACAGGGAAAAAAGTTATCAATCCTGTCAGACTTTTCTGGTACCTTCAATGGGTCACCTTTATGTCTTGGCGACCAAGTTGAATTGGCACTTGAGTAGGATGGGCCGTCGGGGTGAGTTATTTCAAGTACTTTAATTTCCTGCATGATGCGCTTCAGAATCAATAAGCTGGAGATAGCACGAACTCCGCCGCCATCTCGAATAGGACAGTCAGTATGAGTTGAAGCTGTGTGGAAGTACTGGGGCTCGTACCAAATGACAAGACTAATCTCTCTGACCAAGGTCCCTCGTCAACGGATATGTCAACAACTGCTCGAGGAGGAGGACAAGAGGATGCCCGAGGCCGAGGGGAAATTGTAGTCCCCGGATCTTCGTTTTGTAGAACATCGTCCACTCCCTTCCCTTTGTGTGCCTTTGTAGCTTTTGTGATCTGCGCGGAGTATTCTTGTTCGCATTTTGTATACCACTCCCAGCATGGATTATTAGTGACAGAGCTTGATGTACGCAATGTGGAGTTGACTGCCTCTATAAGCTTCTGTGTATTCTTCGAGTCCTCCAGCCCGCGCTTCGGTAGCTCTGAGATACTGCAACCTAGCTCTTCGACATATTCCATCACAAGAACATCTGGTACAATGCCAAGTAGTGCGAGGCCTGTCCACAGCGGGCTCTTCTGTTCAAAAGCCTTGCGTGCATCTTCATGCATTCTACGCCTTGATCTCGTCAGGCGAAGTACACTCATCATACGAAATGCTGCTGAAATATTTGGGTCACCCATGACCCTCTCAAGTACTGGCACGGCCTCCTGGTATTTGGCCTGTCCTATAAAAGAGTCTGCCAGCGCCAGCCTGAGATAGATCCCATCACGTCGATTGTATAGCTTTGAATCCAGTCGCAATTTGAGGCTTTCTGTTATAGTAAACTCGGCAATCACCTCTCGACGGAGGATATTGTAGCAATTAGCGAGCTCAGCCGTGACTATACCGACCTGCATGGAACATGGTCCATACTGGGAGACGACTTCATCCCTAGTCGCCTCCAAAGACTTCGCTGCTTGGTCATGTTGCTTCCGGCGTGAACGTAGGAGGGCTTCCAATACCCTGGTATCCAATGTAAGAAACGCTGGGCTCCCAATCAAGGCTAGGCGAGACTGAGAGCAGAAGCTGGTCGCTGCCAAATACTCCATCGTTGATGGAATGTCGTGAGACAGAGGTTGCCAGGTTGATAACGCCTCAGCGAGATGCCCATCTTTCAGCGATAGGAAGTATCCAAGTATAGCATGACTTCTTTTGTCAGCATTCATTCCAGGGAACAAAGCGCTGCGCTGTAGTGCATCTTGGCCATTGTCTTTGAATCGCTTCAAGATGTCTGCAATCCTCTGAAGGGCGACCATACTGTCATTTCCCATACCTTGAGGGACGATATTCAATATTCGGTCTGGTAATGATAACGGGAGTAGTGGGAGTTCATTTCCTAAGATAGCAATAACCTGATACAGGAACTCAAAGAGAGGTAACACATACGATTCCAAACTGAGATACTATGATTAGTTCAAAGACACATGAAGCATAAGTAGATTGGACATACTCCCCGTGGGTCTTCGGAAGCAGCCAGTCTTTTATATCTGCGTCGGTGACACATGAAAGCAAGGGCAGCATAGATCTCGTCGCGATATCCATCAACCTGTCAACAATTTCTTCTGCAATTATCTCAATGTTAATAGAAGGAAAGGCTTGCAGGAAAACACCAATGCGCTCTTGGGCCATGGAGCGTTCATCGGTGATCGTTGAAAGCTGACAAAGCTCAAGTGCAGACTGTTTTGCTGTCGCCACCTCAAAGTATGGAACTCCGTTCTCAATTATGATTTCCATGCCTCCAATATGTGCTCCATATTCCGGATCATGGAACAAGAGTTTTTTTTTGTTGTAGATGTCGATAAGCCATTCTGGGACCCCGGCCTCTAGTGGTAGCCTCTCAACTACCTCTCCACTTGATGACCAAGTCATCTTCGGCTCGCATGCACGGATCAAAAGGTCGCAAGGAACCCTTTCGCATTGGAAAGATCGAATGAAACGGCAGAGCCTTAGAAGACTGTCTTCGCAGGGGTCCATATCGCGTGAGGCACGGTATGATGAAAAGAGGCCAACTGCGGGGCACGTTAGGATAAATGTATAAGCAGGAGTCTTCATGAGCAGAGAAAGGTTCATGTATGTCAGTTCAGCATATATTCGGCAATTATCATGTAGAGTGTCTTGAAGGCAAGAGAGGTTAGGTTACGTGGCAGAAGCTGAACGCTGACTTCAGCTTCGGTGCGCCTCCTGCGCTCAGGTCACATGCTCAGTCATGTCTTCCCTACCAATCACATCCCCCTTGTCTTGCAGATCTGAATGCTAGCTCGGACATATTCGTATAGCCGACGCGTCTCGACGTTCAGTCGCAAGCTGCAGCAAACGCGTCAGAATTGGGAGATAAATCTACTCAATAATGAGACAATATCCATATATATACGGAGTACTCCTTCATTATGAGTTATTCTCAACCTTCAACCAGGCTAGCTCGAAACGACCTGAGTTCTAAAATGATGTCCGGATACATGTTGCGCAACCTAACCATCTCTTGAAGTACGCCCATCGCCTCTAAAAGTGTAGGCTTAAGATAGTCAGCTATTTCTCCCTGCTCTTCTATTGAGGATCTCAGCGCCCTCCAAGCCCTGACACAATTCATCAGCATCTGAATCCTCGTATTCTCCTCCAACAAGGAGTTTCTGTCCCGCCAAAGACTGTCTTTCGTCTCCATACAGGTTTTCACGAACTCATCTACTGCTGCAGACGACAAGTCGATCGGGTCACTGAATGGATCGTCTCCCTCCTCTGCTTTTATCCCGTGTAAGCCTTCCACCCAACTTATTGTGCTTTCCGGCAGCCCTAAATTATTTAGCAAGATTCCCAGTCCTCGACAAACTTGAACGCAATGGAGAACATGCGGCTTGATCTGTGCTTCTCGCTCATTCTGTGTGTCCACTAAAGCGTGGCATAGTTGCAAGAACTGTCTGATGAGATCGAATCTTCTGCGCTCATTTGGACGCAACAATATGTACTGCAACATAAGAGGGTGTACGTCGAGGGCTTTGGTGTGAGTAGACGAGCCACTCTGGAGATAGAACGAGACACCGCGCAACTTGGACAGCCAATTCGATATGACAGCGTAACCAGACTTGACTACCACCATATCTGGTAGCTCCTTTTCACTGTAAGTTGGCAAACTCTTGTTCATCTTTAAAAAGTCATCCACACGACCATTGTCACAGGACAAGAATGGAAGTATCTGAAGTAGGCTGGTTGCGTTCTGGGGGTTCTGTTGTAGCTCCAGACGCTCCAGAGAGGTATGAAAGACTTCCCATAGTGATCGACCTTCAAAGTTGAACTCGAGAAATACTTTGCGCTCTTCGGGATCCTGACTTTCGAATAGCTGCGAGAACGCGGCGCCAGGACTCTCGTAGGTGGCCAGATAGTCCATTGCGAAGGGGATAGCATTTCGAGCTGCAAGGGGATGACCTCGGATTGCATGAGCGATAGAATCAAGACTGTCCCAGAACGCCGGATCTGCAGAGAGACTTTCGAGTGTACTTTTCAAGATTCTTATTGTATCATGATGACTCAGGGAAGACAGTCGTAGCTCTCGGAAGACTCGATCCGCTCGTTTCAGGTTGGAGTCTCGGGTGGAAATCAAGATGTGTTGTGCTGGATACTTCAAGATGACGGGGATTTGAGAGTATCCAAAAGCTTCAATATCGTCTATGATAAAGAGCGACTCTCTGTTACACCTATCCCCCAGCCATTCGATGAAGATCTGAATGCGCTCAGTAATGGGAGTGCTTCTCCACCGTTCCTGATTATCGGCCGGACTCTCAAGCATGTCGAACCCGATTCTTGTTGATAGCTTGGAGAGAACACTATCGAGTGTCTCTCTGTCTTGGGAGCCTAAGAGGAAGACATTTCTGCGGTCTCTCTGCCTGGCTGCGAACTGAAGAAGTAGCTCGGTTTTGCTACAGGGACGTTAGTATCCTTTATCAAAAGCCAGGATGCTCAAGACTTATACCCTATTCCTCCAATACCCTTTACTACAGTGAGACTAGGGCCACTTCCATCTCCAGCTAACGACGATTGAAGAGTATCCAGCTCCGTGGATCGCCCAAAGAAAGGCTTGGTCGATGTGAGCTGATGTTGAATACCGTTCATTTCTGTGCCCTCCCACCAGAAACCTTGATCGGGCGGATATGCATGGGCAAGAAAGCGCGGCTGGCCAAACATCTACCGATCATATTAGGACTTATCTACTGGTCTATTTCATCGCGGGCTGGTACACGGCGCTCTGGTCGAGCCTGGGACTGCTGGACGCCACCAGTGGACACGTCATTGAGCAATTTCCACAGTTCCATGCTGATCGTCGTGAAAGGTCCCAGCTTTGACTCAAACTTGCAGATTGAGCTATGGTCAACATCCATGATCATGTACGCCTGGCGCGTTCCGAGGGTCGCGGATGCCTATGTGACAATCTGTAGAGACAATTCAAGTCAGCAATCGTACAGCAGACGACGTGTGAGGCGCGTGATTTAAGCATCAGCAGTGACGGTTTCTATCAACTCAAAGTACAGCAGACGACACTCAGACTTACATGTTGATTAGTGCCTTTAACCCGCATTTTGAGGCCTTCTGCAAAACATCGAAAGGGTGGGCATGGATTGAGATCGAAGAATGCTGCGGTATCCCAAACAGAAGCAGTGTTGAAGGCCTGAAGTATCCTGACAGTCTCTGGTCTGACGCCTCCGATTGTATATGCGGTCGCGACCAAGAAGTTGCTCCAGTCCGCCTTTGTCGACCCACTGTGCGGTGTCGCAAGAAAGACAATGCCGCACTGCGATAGTGTGATATTTGTGTAGTCGGAAGTAGGTTGGAGCTGTGCCATAGCCTAGAAAATATGGTAAGTTGCCGAACACCTGTATGTTCGTGGGACCTTGCCTTTCGTACAACCAGTCCTCCCAGAGAATGAGATACGAACAACAGAGGACGTGCTTTCTCCTACATTTATCTGATCAGCAATGTGCTTATCGAACACCCCTCAGGTAATAGAAGCTACCTCGCCCCCAGTTCGCACTTCGTTCAAAGACCGTAGAAGAGTGTCTGCCCAGTTCTCCAGTTCCATCACGGTACTTCTGTCCGTAAGGTCCGAGTCATAGCCAAAAGTCATTATGCGACTGTTCTCGAAGTTTGGGTGCTCTGGTAGAAGGTCTCTCAACCACATTTTACCACGGTCGGTAGTCCAGGTATCGATAGCATTCCCGCCCAGCCCGTGGACCGCGCAGATACTCGTAGACAGTCAGTGATATGCACCAATAACCCTGTGCAAGGCAAACCTTACTCGAACTTCGCATTGGGCCCTTCATATAGAATGGCCACTCCCTTGAAGTTGTCTTCGACAACCCAGTCTTTCCAGCACGACTTCTTATCCTTCTGACGTCGGGCTAGAGCTTCATTCTTAAGGGACTCGCTCTCGAAAGAGATTGTCCCAACTGGCAGACCATTCTGGAGACAGAGAGTGGATTCTTCCCAACCCTTTGCTGTCGATTGATAATTATTGAGCAGTGGTGCAGCTTGCTCCCCTTTACCTTTTAGAGTCGAAGGTGGCGGAGTCAATTCGGTTTCATCTTTCGACTTTGCATCTTCGTCTACCTCATGTGTTGATGCTGAGGCTGATGTACCTACTAATAACTTGGACTTTCTTTTAAAGTGCTGAGTAACCCGAGACAGGGGAGACTTAGAGGTCGTCTGCGGCTTGGTGCAAAGATGCTTCACAAAGTCAAGATATTGTTGCTTCGTAGTACCAGCGGGGATCTCATGGACCTTGACTGTTCTCTTGCTTTGCAATGGCATTTCAGCAGTGCAACAAATCAAACTAAAGGATTTAAGGTAAGATCTAGTAAGCTAAATAGTGGGTTCGATCGATTAAGTTGGGGAGATCGAGTATCCGGGGAGTCTTGCCGTAGAAAATGGAACTCAAACCATGCAAATGAGGGATTTAATTTTCAGTCCGTAAGATAAGCGATTAAGTCCCTTAGTAAGCTCCATTTATCATTGGGTGAGCTGCCAGAGTGCGCAGCCTGGTCGCCCGTTCCGTATGTTGATGCATTTCAGCTTGCAGGGATCTAGCCTGAGTGAGGCTGGTGCGCCAGCCACAGGATGTGTGGCTAATTACCCTACAGGGGTATGAATGCCGATATTCAATGTCAAGGTCGGGAGAGCACTCGTTTACATGGGCCTTCATAAAAAAAAACCCTTTTTGGCCAGATAACTGACTGTAATTTTTACTTCCTTCTTAGTTGATTGGGACCTTCCGACCTAAAGCAGCTTATTTCATAGATTTACATGATTTGTGTTAAATTGCTTACCAATGTGTGAAAGCTACGTGGCATCTAGCACGGTGAAAGTCTGATTATGCAATAATAAGCAGTTAGCAAAGTCTAAGAATTGTCCTAGGCTTTGGCTATTCGTGACCCCAAATAGTCCGCCATCATTATTATACTAGACTACTGTTATGCAGAATCTCATATCACATAAAGGTGCCACGAAAGAACCCGCTCAATACCCTGACCACATGATACCATAAACAACCAGCGAATCTAATGAGAAAGCTGATCGAGTTTGCCCACAGCCATATACGGAAGAACCAGACTTTATGCCAATATGAGTCTCCGAGCCACCACAAGATCTTGAGACTGTCGTTCAAGACGATAAGACAAACAAAGATGTTTGAGAATATGTATGACGCGAGCAGAATCGTGCGAAACTCCATCATTGCGTCTGCTACTGCGAGAACCTGGGGGCGCTTCCTCTCTCTGCTCACTGTCTCGTCTTCAGCCGTCGCTCGGGCCAGCGCCTCTTGGTACTCTCTGTTTCTCGCTTCGGGAGTTTCATCACGCTGGGTGGCGGCTGATCGAATGTTCGGATCTTGGTCGGAAAACGTGAATCGTCTCTCAATAGTAGCCGGCCTTGGTCCTTGTGTCTGGCCCGCTTCGGTATCTTGATGTCGACCTTTCCTTCCCCAGCTAACATCATGTGTGTTGCTGAAAGCGTAGATATTGAGAATATTGACATAAGATGATGATATAAAGAGGAACTGTGCAAAAGAGGTGAGGAGATGCCATGGGTCAAGTGCCAGAAGAGCGCTGAGGATATAGACACCGAAGACTGAGAACGCAGCGACGATGATAGTGCTTTGGCCAATGTCGGCGTAGAACTCCCCAATATAGGCATAGTTGCTCGACCCAGTGTCGTCGGCCTTGTAGTCTGCCACTCTCTTTACGAGATACACCAGGTTCATGATCAAATAAGCCTGGATGAGTCCAAAGATGGCGAATGAGATGATGTAGCTGATTCGGTGGTTCCTTGGACGACTTCCGAGGGCGAGTATAAACTGGAACAGGACAGTCGCCAAGTACACTATCTGGATAACCGCGTTTACAATAGGTGTTGCCTTTCCGAATGGGAATCCTCCAGCCGGTGCACCCTTTGGAGGATCTCCGGAGATGCCATTGATAGTGAATGTCGTGAGTAAAAATGCCGCGAGCGAGAACCAAGCCAAGACCAGGGCCAGAACACTGTGAAAAAGAGGGATGAAAAAGGCCAACTTGCGCATTCGTGTATGGTCAGACCTCCACAAGTGTCCACATCTCTTCAAGACATAAATAGTCGAGAAGAAAGCTCCATTGAGCCATCGTCGTCTTTGGTTGATAAAGTCCGTTGTTGTCATGGGGATGTCAGTAGTGGCGGTGACCGGGACATATTTCAAGAGCCAGCGCGTTTTTGGTTTGCTGATTATCCTGAAGCAGATGACTCTATCGTCTGCAAGGTGGCGATTGAGATTGACGGGGGACAGGGAAGGGCGAAGGTCGCCGTGGCCTCGGATCCATGTTGGGTCGCCGAGAAGCATATCTTCGAGTGGTTTACCAGCACTGCCCACGTACCTAGACAGTGAACATGAGTCAGCATTACATTGCGGCAGTCGATGTTATTGCACAAACCTATAAGCAGAACACGCCCCTGGTAGGAGGGACAGAAAGCCCGTTGCAGACTCAAACGTCCTATCAAGCTGAAATCCAACCTTGTACTCAAAGTTTTGGGCGGCAACAATGGGATTGAGAATGTTGAGCCAGTTACCGCCCAAAGAGCAAGAGATCTCTCCACAAGCTGCAGCAAGCATAGGCTCAAGATCGAATTCCTTCCAGAGCTTGAATAACGCCTGCTTGCCCAGTTTCGTACCCACGTCGAGATGAACTGTGATATTGGGCTCCAAGACTTTGGCGAATCCATTGTAAAGCCACCGGTACGAGTTGAGCTTGCCGCAGTTTGAAGCCTTCATGAGTAGCATGAGTTGTACTGGAAATTTCATTGACCGTGACTCAAGGTAGAGGGAATCTTTGTTGCCATCTGGATAATCCTCGCAACCTAGATGGGTTGCCAAATGAGACGAAAACTCAAACTGGAAGCAAAGTCGATCCATATTAGGCAGCGTTCAAGACTCACGTAGCTAGGGTGGACTTACGAGGTGTCCCGTTACTTCCTCTCCCTGTTCTGTCGTCTTTTTGCACAGTCCATTCTGATAGAGTCCAATAGTAGTGAGTACGTCGAGAACGCCAGGATCCACCGACTCAATGCCGTCGATTAGGATACAAACCACGATCTTAGCCCAGGATCTCTTTCCCCAGACTTTTGACTGCGTGCGGATATTTAGATACCAGATGTTCTGAACAACACTCAGTAAGGTACGACGAAGTAGGTGTTTCGGTTCGTTATAAACTGTGATGCCGACGAGAATTTCTGTATGACGCGGGTAGTGAAATCGCTTGGGCCGGAGACGATGTTTCTCATAGAACTGTTGGGGGTCTGTTGAGACTGCTGTATCTATGAAACATGCGCGTCAGTGAAAGCGCCGATGAATGAGGTGAGGGTTCATACAAGTCAGATGAGCCAACTCATAGACATCCTCTTCTGTCATTGAGTTAAAGTCGAGCCCGGCCGCAATTTCAAGGTCTGAAGGAATCGGTACGCGAATTTGAGACTCAGAGACATGATCAGCCACAGACAATGCAGGATCATGCTTTGCGACGGCAGGGACGGGTTGCAGTTCTGTGCCTGTCTCGGTTCAGTAATAGACCATAGTTTTCTAATAGAGGACGCACCATATTCGGGATCTTCAACGTAGTCGAGAAACTGTGGGACTAGAGGTGCCCGGTCAGACGTAGACATTTGGTTCTCTCCATCAGGATCCAAGCTGAGACGACGGAATGGTAGTGCAGCCCCGTTTTTGGCCTGCGGGGTCGACATTCCACTATCTTCAGGGGATAAAGCCCTGTCTAAACAACGACTTATAAAGCTGAAATGACTTGCAGTGGACTCGGCGTAGCTCAAACCTGGCTATGACAGAATCTTCACACTGTTCTCCGAGACTTCATGATACTTCGTGGCAGCGCTACCTCAGACGCGTTATTTGCCATCTCGTGCGGCTGAAGGCTGAAAATCGCCTAGCTATTCTGCCTTGTCTCAGCCATCGCTCCAATCCCCATGCCAGTTTCAAGCCACAACATACCCTATACCTTTCAAGCACTACTCTTTCGTAACAGCCATAGACTTGTGTACTTCAACCCGTCGTCCCGGTGAAATGGAGGATATTTTTGCTCTTTCTGTAGTTTGCTCTAAAGTTGGTGCTGCCAAAGGTGCACTTGAGGGCGTCCTCCCTCCACCCTCCTCACAGCCGCGAGCTCATTGCACCATCGCAGAGGATTGTTGGTGTTCCCGGTCAAAACAAGTGGCAGTAACCCTTCACCGCTCTTGAAGCGCTTTCGCGCATTTCTCGTGAAGAGGGTGCCCCGGGACGATCTTCAATTGGCTCATGCTGCAGGTGATAATGTGATAGGCAGTACTGTTCTGCACTAGGTTAGGTGTATCACCAACATCTGCCCAGCGCCTCAGACTAACTACAACGGGATTCGTAAATGCGGCTCTGCGGAAAAGCCCTTCTAGCCCCTGGACTTTCAAGCCTGTCAGTCCTTGTGAGCTGCGCCCGAGGCATTTAAACTCCCAGGGCGGCAGGGTATTCTGCCTTACCAAGTCTACCTAACAAAAACAAATCTGCCTTACGCCCCATACACAAGAACGATCATGCCAGAAGCTAGTTTCCCCGACTACCGACTTTCTGGGAAGGCCCTGCAAACTTGGCTACGGCGCAAGTTCAAGGATGACTCGATCTTTGTCGAAGTGAGCCTCATCTACGTGACCACCCAATTCTATCCAAGCGCGCTAAACAGTGTCTCAAATACCAGTCTAAAGATGGAGAATACGTGTTTACCCTGCCAGATGGCAAGGAACTGAGCGAAGTTTGTTTCACGTGGCTTAGAAGTGGACTCTGAGCTGATCACTTTTGAAACAGGATGATAAGTTGGATATTTGCGAGCTGCGCACCAAGAAGAAGAGGAATTGAACCCATGGGTGCATGTAAATCAGGCTGTGGACTGTTGAGAAACATTCGGGATCAAGTTACAGTGTGTCTATTCCAGCAATGTTAGTGGCTGGAGGGCTAACCTTTTCCGCCCAAATACACGACCGTCAAAATGCCTTGAACCGTATAATAGCTGCTTTGATATCCTCTATGATTAAAATAATTTCCATCAAACTCATTTCCGAAGCCTCTTTTAACACCTCCTTCTTCGAACAATGGATAAATATGATCTACTGAACCAGCACTGTGAACGGTGGGACTCATACCCCTGTAACTTGCTGAACCCATGTCAGAGGACCGAGATCCTCGACAGTTACCGCTTGTTCCTTGAAGCACCAAAACTAAGGCTGTTTAATGAGAAAAAGGAAGACATACATATCATAGAACAAAGCGATACCTCAAAAGGTATATTGTCTATCTCAATTCACTAGCTCACGGAGTCGCTTTCGCAGTTTCTAACGGCCTTCCAGGGTATAGTGAGCAAGTGATTAAAAGCCCCACTACTCTACGCAAGCACTTGCAGCAGAATCGAAAGGATCCCCAGTTTTGTATGGTGTAAGTACAGAACCTCGACAGGGCCGAAATGGACACAGACTAATGTTCACAGATTCATTGAGTCGGACTTTTCGCGCGAGCGCTTGAACTGCTCGCGTGAGAGTTATTCTCTCTTGTCTTCTTTTCACCAGGTTGGAGCGAGCTTTGTGGACTTTTTGTCGTCCTTTGGTCTTAGTCGCGAAGCCCTTGACTACCATATGACGGGGTTCAACAGCTACGATACTCTTGACGCGCCCGAGGACCGGATTGCAAAGATCCCAGAACTCGGCCGATCAGGTCGGGAGCACGCTGTGCAATATTTGCTGCGGTCGGTTGAGGAGTCAACTAATGATGACGGGCAAGTCATTTGGAACATTCGGCAAATGGCGGTCCACCACAGTTACGACTTTGGCCAGGGAAAGACATTTTGGCTGAATATCAAAACCAATAGTGTCATGCAAGAGAGGATCAAAACAGCCATAGGAGAGGGTACATCACTCAGCTCCGCTGCAGCCAAGGACTTACCAGGATCCTTTGCAGCCACTCTGCTGACACATCTCATCCATCTAGAGTGGTGTGACGAGTCATGGCGGAAATGCATCAATCACTTCGAGATTGAGATCCGAGAGGTGCTAAAAAAGGCCAGAACAGCCCGAATCGACAAGGACCCTAACTTGAGATTAAAAACTCTCAAGCGCATCTTGACGAACAAGACTGAAGTTGCAGAAAGCCCAAACGCGCTGGCTCGATGGGCTCAGAAACCCCTCATCTCGTGCTTTTCTCCAACCAGTGAGAAGGGAACATGTTCATCTGCTGTGCAACCTGTGGCGTCCAACAAAGCGGGGCTGCCAGCGAATGAGGAGGACACAGGTCTCGCCAAGCAGCTTGAAAGCCTGATGGTCCTTGAGACATTTTCGTTCAAGGAGGTCCAGCATCTGCATTTCTTGGCCGACCAGTTGGAGAGTTTCCGCCTGGTGATGCAGCTGAATCGTCAAGCTCTCCGAGATATCATTGAGCACTATGAGGATCTAGCAAGTCGTACTAACTTTCCAGAGAAGATCAAGACCTCCTGTCAAAATGAACTGGCTGCATTTTCTCGCCGCGTGGAGCGCATCAGGAAGAATCTAGAGATACGGGTCACCCAGGTAGAATCTCTGTTATCTTGCCTGCAGCAGGGCAAGGATCTGGTGAGCTCTTGCAGAACCCGCAGCCCACCTCCACCTGCTGATCATTCCTCTCTCAATCAGTTCGACGGCATCTTACAGTATCGCAGTGTGCAGGTCAGCCGCATTTTTACAGAGAGCTCGCATACACAATCGGAAAAGATGGAGCGGATCGCTTATAAGACGGAGAAGGAGACGATCTCGATGCACGTTATCACCTGCGTCACATTGGCGTTTCTGCCTGGGACATTTGTAGCTGTAAGTGCCCTGCGATGTTTTCTTGTTTTGTAAGGCTTTGCTGACCAGAATGACTTGTGCCAAGGCTTTCTTCCAGAGTGGGCTTGTCGAGATCAATCAGGCTGCCACGGATGTCCGGGATGCGGTGACTTTCCATCCGGGAGCATTCAAGCTCTTTGCTGCCATATGTTTTCCTCTTATGTGTATTACTTTTATCTTGTGGATGCTGCTATTCAAGTTCCTTTCTGGTAGAGCACTAAAGCGGTCGAAAGAGGAGTCTTTGGGGATTGTCTGACTTGAGCACCTCCCTGAGGTAAGATGGCTAGGATGGACCATTTCTTATCATGACACGCACAGTGCCAGCATACATACGGTGCTGTCAAATCTGCCCACTACAGTATCCAGGCGCATAGAAGACCCACATATAGACAGAATGATCAATAAACCCCTGCTTCGCTTTTCATCAGCCGCAAGGCAACCTAGCGCCTTATTGCCTGGTCTTGCCCACCAATATCTTATCTTCGTCTGAGACATGCCGCAAGGCGGCTCACAGGGTTGACCAGAGCTTGAGAAGCTTACTCTCTCAATTGGTCACGCCGTAGTTCGTCATGGGCGCCCTTAACCGTTTGGACCTGCGAGGATTTCTGTGGCTGATGAACGGAAGCATATCATCTAGGTAGGCCAGTAAAATCATATCAATTTCTACATCGCCACGTTTGTGTTAGGCATTTTGCACCTAGGTCAGGGCAAGGCAAGTCATTAAGGCGCAGTAGGTAAATCCAAGTGCTAAAAGGTGACGGCTGCCTGCCTTCACCCACCATCCCGTGACCTATATCTTCATCTCAGACCCCAATCAGTGAGTCTCACGCTCTTATTCGGTACACCATTACATCTCGTCTACTTTACCTTTCGCTACACACACCTAAAAAGTGGCAAATAACTTCCATTATTTCCGAGTCTATAGCCATTTGTACCGCTTGGTCTCCGTCACACGTCGCGTACACAGGCAGGATGCTTACACAAACCATGGATCACTTCCACCATCACATTTCCGAAAACCTACGCGAGGGCATCAACGGCGATGGCGAGACGGTTCGCTACGTTATACCATCCGCTTTGGACAACTACTGGACAGAACGACGTGTTGATATCATCTTGAACTCGCAGCAGCCTCCAGTGGCATCAAGTTCAGATATGATCATCAGCGACTTCCCTCGTGTATTCTCCATCCTCACACACATTGGCCGGCCACAAGAAATTGCGTGGTTGTGTAACGATATGAAGGGCCTCAATGATCACCGATTACCCTTCGACGAAAGCTGTTTCCACTCGACTTGCCAATGGGCGAGTGAGTTCCTACATGAGCAGTGGATGTTCATACCGCTCTTTTTCCCTCAAAACAAGATATTTAGTCGCGTCGTACACCCCAAGACCATTTTACCTGTTACATATCAGAAACAACTTACACAGAAACGTGGCGGACGCGACACAGCCACCTTGTGGGAAGTACAAGTACACTCTGGAGGAAGCCTAACGGCATCAGAAGACCAGCCGGTTGTGTTCAAGGTCTATGAGGGTGCTGGGACAGAAGACCTCTACAAAGCCGAGACGGATGTTTATCTCAAACTCCGCACCAAGTACAATAAGTATATCACTCAGCACCTAGCTTCTTTCTCATTCCAGGGAAAAAGCAAACACATCATAGTTCTCGAGTATGCAGCCGGAGGATCCCTCAAGGACTTCTTCAAGAACACCCCTATACCTGCCAGCCCGAACGAGTTCCGATTACTGTGGAGCAGGCTCCTCAAGCTTCTCGATGCTCTACATGTCCTGCACGATCTTTACCGGCCGGATGGAGCTCCAATCTGGTTCCTTGCAGGGTAAGTGGGAGTCACAGAGTGAGGAGACAGTCATATACTAACGTGTCATAGGGTCCACCAAGACATACAGCCAGCAAACATCCTAGTATTCCCTGAAAAAGACAAAGACTCTCGTTTTGATGTAAAGTTCAAACTCACAGACTTTGGATTGGCTGAGATAGGCAGAATCTCGACTTCGGGTGGAAAGTTGGCAACAGAGAATAGGGGCAACAGGATGTACAGTACGTGTTTTCAAACATCTATGGGCAAAGCTAACCATAAGTCTAGTTTCTCCCGAGAGTTTCGCCAACTTCTCGGTTCAAGACACCGTCCGAACTGATCTACCACCGACAGCAGACATCTGGGCTCTGGGCGCAGTGTTCAGCGATGTGCTTGTCTGGTCGATTTCTGGGGAGCCAGCTCGCGAACAATACCGCCTCCGAAGAAGAGCAGAGATTTCTTCCCAGCGTCACTTAAAAGAACGTGATCACGATGCTTGCTTCCACGATGGAGTGGAACGCCTTGCCGCTGTTGAGGAATCTCACAAGTTAGCACTACAAGACAAAAGAGGCAATGACAATATTTCGCCCTACATGAGCGATATCATACTGGATTACATGCTCACTGGTGTGGATGAGAGATTGACAGCGATGAATATCAGGATCCGAGCAGAGAAGAGAATCAAGAACATAAAGGAAGACTCACTCGATAATGGTCAGGCAGCTGCAAGTCGCCGGTCTACGCAAGCACGCCCTATATCTCCACACAGACGAAGAACTGTACCTAGCCCATCCCTACCCAGCCGTTCCCAGGCAGGCGGTGTTGAGCTGCCAGTCCGCCAAGTGTCAAATCAGCTTTGTGCTTCCCCAAGGGTCTCTCTCGATGACTCTACGGCAGGACCCTCATCACCAGCGCCATCCGTCACCCAGGTAACTCCTTCGCCAATTGACACAGGTAATCTTCAGGTACAGACACCAAAGTCCCCGCCGGCAGTCGCGAAGGTTACAGTGGATGAGGTGTATCAAATGATGGAGAAGCCCAGCCTCTCCTCCTTCACCAGTTCCATTGGGATGAGACCTGGTAAGGCGAAGGAGATAATGGGGCTCCCTGGTATGGAAGAGGCTCGAATCAAGATTGCGATGGCTAAAGGCAGGGACCAGGTATGTTTCTGACTACTATTGTCATATTTTACTAATCGCCGTTCTTAGATCATGCTCATCGATAACTTCAAATCTATGGGACAGTACAGGACAAAGGTCAAGAAGACGGCAAGAGTCATCAGCTACGTTGCAAAGGCTGTTGACGAAGATGGCATGGAGCTTTATGCTGCATCGGAAATCGCTAGGAAGCCACGAATATGCAAGACTAGCTGGCAGATCGAGAAAGCTATTACCCGAATGCCGACCGTCGATGGGACCTGTAACATGAGACGCTGTCTGGACACAATACTCGATCGCGTGCTTGTTGGAAGAAAGGTCAAACCGACGAGCATCTATGTCTATACGGATGGGGTATGGGAGCCTGGTGTCGATCAGGTCAAGTTTTCCATCAAGCGGGCTATTGACTACCTCATCAAGTGCGGGCAACCGTCTTCGACGCTGATGTTTCAGTTCGTTCAGTTCGGTAATGATACCGAAGGGACTGGCCGGCTGAAGTTTCTGGATAACAAGTGTGTACGAGAGGTAGAGACGGAGAGCTAGTAAGTACTACAATTTAATCAACTACCAGGATATAGCTAACACTTTGCTTAGCGATATTGTTGACACTAAGCACTGCGATGATCACGTTCCAAATATTGTGATCGGGAGCTTCTCGAGATACGACGACGAGGTTGGGTCTAGCGAAGAAGGTCATTTAAAGATATAAATAGGATAAATACTCGTGCAATCAATTAGACTACATAATAAGATGTTTCTAGGCATTCTGAATCGTCAATGATTTAATACCCTACGCTTGTTTTCTCATTAGTTTCTGTACCAAATTCTGACAACGGGATATTCCTAAACGAGCCGGCTCGATGTGTGTCCGTTCCCGGACGAATGTTATCCCGGCGGTTGATTTGTTGCACTAGCTGATTCACTGGCTTCGGGATTGAGGAGCCAATTCCGGTCGGATTCGCACCTGGTGGATTCAGCCGAGGCCCCAGATCGTGAATGAAAACAGTCAAAATGTCTTACCAATCCCAGGTGGCGATAGCTTTACTGGGCGTCAAATGGAATTTATGGACCACGTAGCTGGAAAAAGTCTCCGTCCTATTGTACAGCTTATTATAACTTCGCTGCATTGCTCCTTATCGGAGTAAAACCTGCATAACAGCAATCATGGCGACAGATATGCTCTCGATCATAGCGCCTAACTATACCAGCCCATCTGGCTATGAGATCTCAACGGTTCCGAAGCCAACTATCATTGCAGATAATGAAGTTCTCATCAAAGTCCATGCTGCGAGCATCAACCCAGTCGACGTCAAGAAGGCCGCCGGTATCTTCAAGATGGCAGTAAAGGAAGAGTGAGTCACCTTGTCTTCCTAGGTTAGAAAGAGACGACAGGCTGACGTCAAGATCCTCAAGGTTCCCGTATAAGATTGGGTACGACGCTGCAGGTGTCATCGTTGAAGTTGGAAAGAGAGTGACGGCGTTGGAAGTGGGGGATGAAGTTTACACGAGACTGCCAGAGATTGGGAGAGGTATGATGAAATGGTTCGTTAGAAGTATGAAATCTAACTGCTGACATTATGACACAGGTGCCTGGAGTGAGTATGTGAAGTGCACATATGCCTACGTCTCCCTGAAGCCTGAGAGTCTTTCGTTTGCCGATGCTGCATCCCTACCGCTGGCTGGAGTCACGGCATTGCAGGTTCTTGGGCAATACAAGGGCTCGCTCGAGGGAAAGACAGTGTTAATCCCCGGTGGCTGTAAGTCGCTTGTCATAACTGCTTGTGAGAGAAATATTGATTTTTGTATTTAGTAAGCGGTACAGGAGCGCTTGCGTGTCAACTTGCCAAGAACGTATTCCATGCTGGAAAGGTCATCACCACAGTCTCGACCTCCAAAGTCCCCAAAGTTCCAGAGCTTCTTGGTGAAGGCACGGTGGATCAGAGTGAGTTCTGACATTAAACACCGAGAAGTGACTAACCAGTACCACAGTCATCGACTACACCAAACAGAAGATCTCAGAAGCCATTCCTCCAAAGTCCGTTGACTTTTGCTTCGATACAACTGGCCAAGCCATGGAATTCCTCTCACTTATGGTCCCATCAACCGGCATGATTGTTTCAATCTCAACGACTCCATCTGGCTCGACCCTCCAAGCTTCAAGCGTAATGCGGCGACCCGAAAACCCTCAGATCCCATTTGCCGGACGTCTATTTCTTGATGCAGCAGATGCAATACGCAGACTTCGGGCGTGGCGATGGAGCGTCACATACATGTATCACTTCTTGGACCCAAACCGAGAAGACCTGGATAAGCTTACAGAGTATGTGGATGAAGGAAAGGTGAAGCCTGTTGTTGGGGCCAGGGTTGATATGAGAGATATCGAGGCAGTCCGCGAGGCTTGCGATCAAACTTATAAAGGAAAAGGCGGATTGGGAAAGACAGTCTTTGAAGTAATCAAGGATTAATAATAATCGAGCCAGTAATACTACATTTATAGCTTTGACTTCAAGAACGACAAGTCTCGTGGACTAACCACCTCGGCCTTGATCTCCTCCCTTGACCTCTCAACATCTTTCTTCACGAGCTCTGAGTATAGCTGCTGTATCCTCTCTGTAACAGCTCCTCTCTTACCATCACCGATAACCCGCCCATCAATCTCGGTAACGTGGATTTGCGAGGGAAAAGTCCCTGTACAGAAAGCCTCATCGGCACCATATGTCTCAGTGAGAGTAAAGTCCAGTTCTCTGACAGTAATGCCATTCGCTAGGCAAACATCAATAGTCTTTTGGCGTGTAATTCCTTGCATCTGGTTGTCCTTGGTAGGAGCCCAGACTTCATCACCCCGAATGATGAAAAAGTTGACTGAGTTGCACGTCTTGACAAAGCCGCGTAGGTCAAGCATAAGCGCCTCGTCGACGTTCATCACGTTGGCGTGAATGCAAGCTTGGACATCCGTCGCTTTCGAGATGTGATTCCACTGCTCGTCCTTGACGTCAGGTGGTCCACGACGGACCCATGTAGTCGCGAGTCTCAAGCCTCTTGACTTGGAGTTGGGATCAACAGCCTTGGACTCAGGAATGATTACTATGAGGGGCAGACCGATGTTGACCTTGGGGTTTTGGTAGGGAGTAGCTTTCAGACCACGGCTCACGACAAGTCTGATGTGGACATGCTCATCATCTCCCATGTCATTCGCATCAAGCGTTTGGTGAATGAGATCGAGAAGGTCGCCTTTCGATAGACCGAGATCCATATACATCGCTTTCGCTGACTGGAAAAGCCGGTTTATATGCTCTTTAGCAAACTGAACTCGGCCCTTGTTTGCACGGATACCTTCCTGAACAGTGTTAGTAGTCGTGTCTTAACTTGTTGGGCACGAGGGCTTACCCAGATGCCATCACCAATCAAGAAATTTGAGTCAAAGACTGAGACTACAGCCTCAGCTCGAGGTACCAAATTGAACTCGCCAGTGACGCCATCACGAATTCCAACCTGAATATCAGTCAGTAATTGCCATGGGCAAGTTTCATGAGGCAGCTTACTTTGATAGAAGCATTCTTCGCATTCGGCACGGAGCTATGCGTTGAGCCTCCATGGCTTCCCTGTTTCGCGTTTGTCATATTTGATGTTGTCAAGTAAATTCTGTATCTGGGGCTGATATTTCGTGATAATAAGATGGAATGGTTCAATTCAGTCAAATATTATATCTCCGAGAATTAATAAGGCTCATGTTGGATCTTCGGACTCTGGAGGCGAGCTCGGTGTCCACCGGACGGCAAATTCGGTCGTGTCCGAGTTGACTCGTGTCAACAGGTGATAGTCCGATAAGGCTTGGATCATCCGCTCACTACTCGTGCCGACAGCAAATCTCGGGCTTCAATACAAGACGATAAGAGTTTATTAGACTTGGGATAATTCATGAAAAATTCAGGACCAATGTAGTAGAATCTTGAATGAACTTGTTTTCTGCCGCTCGATGCAGAGTTTTCTCTCTTGACGACCGTTTCATAAGTCTGTTATCAAAAATCGGCCAACTACCCACTGTAACTTGGCGTGATCGCAAGGCTCCCCAATCGTCATCGGCATTCAATCTGGTTCGTTCGTTATCATCCCCAACCCCAGATAACAAGGCGGGGTGATAGGCTAGAACTCCTCAAAGTAGTAAAGCCCCCTCGGTAGCGTCCGAGTAGTGAGCTCGGTGGTGACCGAGTGTCTCGTTGTACACCGAAGCCTAACAACTACAGTGATAAACTCCCCGTTGCAGCGAAATTGGCCCCGCTAAACCCGGGGAAGTGGTAGACTAGCTTTTGTAGCATTGTCAATCTTGAGAACTCATAAAGACGGCCATGCGAAGCATCTAAAGATCGTCGAGAGACTTCCCAACTCGCTTCCAGACTTGGACTTTTTTGATAACTTTGCATCATGGCGCAGACTCCCGAGTCTGAGCAAGGCCACGCCAAGGATATGGCTCAATCAATCGCGTCTGATCGTGTCCAAGATGAGGTACTGGAATTGACCAAGGCCCAATCAAAGCGACTCCTCCTCAAGACAGATCTGGTCGTCATGCCGCTCGCCGTCTTGAGCATGACTCTCGCCTTCTTGGATAAGGTATGTTCAATCACTCAAGTCAAGTTAATTGCCTGCTGACGGATTCCAGAATGCGCTCGGATATGCCGCCATCTTTGGCATCAAGGAAGACGCCCACCTCAAGTCTCAAGAGTACAGTTGGCTCAGCAGCATCTTCTACTTCGGTTACCTAGCCATGGAATTTCCCAACCTCTGGTTAATGACCAAGATCCCTATCGGCAAGTATGTCGGTGGCTGCCTTACTTTATGGGGTATTGCCCTCTGCTTCATGGCTCTTTGCCATAACTTTGCGGGACTGGCGACTATCAGATTCCTTCTCGGTGTTTTTGAGGCTGCTGTACTACCTTGCATGATGATCATCAACTCAATGTGGTATTTGAGAAATGAGCAGCCACTTCGAACTGCCTTTTGGTATAACACTTTCGCTGGTGTGTTTGGAGGTATTCTGTCTTATGCAATTGGGCAGATTAATGGATCGCTATCCACTTGGAAGGTCAGTGAAGGTCATTTCAAGCCATCTTTTTTATGCTGACAGAGACGACAGTACATCTTCCTCATCTATGGATCTTGCACCATCCTCGTTGGTGCTCTCGTCTTCTTTGGCCTTCCCGACACTCCCTCGAAGGCATGGTTCTTCACCGAAGAGGAGAAGAAACTTGCCATGATTCGACTGGCTCCAAACCAAACCGGTATCGAGTCTAAGAAGGTTAGTCGCTAACACTCAATCTGGCCGTTCTGGTGCTGACACGACAATGTTAGAAATTCCAAACTGCTCAAATCCTGGAGGCTCTTCGCGACCCCAAGTGCTACTGCATCTGGCTTGGCGTCTTTGGCTATGCGCTTGCTAACGCGGGTATTACAAACTTCAATCCTCTCATCATCGCTGGGTACGGTTTCAGCAAAACAAAGACCGTCCTCATGGCGACTCCTCAGGCAGCAGTTGCGATGATCAGTCAGGCTATTCTCACCACTATCGCTTTCTTCATTCCGAATCTTCGATGCATTTTCTGGATCTTTGGTGCACTCATGGGTCTCGTTGGAGCAGTTATGGTGCACTCACTCGACGTTGCAACCCAACGCGACGCATCTTTGGCAGGGGTCTATCTCATGGGCTTCTACAATGTCCCTTGGGTATTCCTGCTCAGTCTGTCTTCGTCTAACACTGCTGGTGCGACAAAGAAGAGCTTTATGGGTATCTCTATCGCGATTGTCTACGGTATGTACCATTTTAGTGTCATTCACGTCGATTCCGTCCACTCACTGACGACTTCCAGCTGTTGGCAATATCGTCGGTCCTCAATTCTTCCTTGATAGACAAGCACCCACGTATGTCCTCGGCATCGGTTCTATGCTTTTCGCGTTTGCTTTGATGGCCGCCACTGGTCTGATGTACTATGTTCTCTGCGGTATAGAGAACAAGAGGCGTGATAAGCAATATGGCAAGGCGCATGACGACACTGACATTGGACTGGAGGCTGAAAGGAGCGATAAGACGGATGGGCAGAATCCTAACTTCCGATATACTTACTAGAAGTGTCTAGGTTTTCTCTGGGATTATTTGAAAGCACGCACAATCTTATCCTACTCAATTAAGACGCGCGATATTCACGTACTTCATTTTCGCGAGTTCATTTATAAGACTTTGTGATAAAGTACCTTTGGTAGTACTTCATACATCTTTTAGTAAATAGCACCCCTAGATAACGCGGCAGGATTTAGCTCAACCTTTTTACAGTAGGTTAATGATAACCTTTAACGGGTGAAGTGATTAAAGCAACTTAACAAGTATATATACCAGCGACATCAGTCCAATACATAATCAAGTCCTCTGCCTTATCAATTGACCACCGTGGGCCGTCCCCAAGACATATGCTACTTAAAGTCATCATCTTAACCAGCTCACGAAGGCGAGATATTTCCTCTGGCGAGCCATAGCCTTGCACAGTCCGATCTATCACATCATAAGCAGGACCCAGCCTATTTCTCAGCAAATCCTCCATCGCAATGGGCGTTAGAAAAGTCTCTAATGGGGTTCCGTTATCTTCGCATAGCTCGGTCATCCTCGCTAGTATTCCTGGGGCCTGCTCTGGATGGTTTCCGGGATGGCCTCGATCAATCGTCCCCGTCTTGCGATATATCAGACGAGCATGGATGCCATTCAAAACATCTCGGCCAGGACTGGTGGATATAATAGCCGTAAATATGCTTTGGGTTGTAGCCATTGCCTCGGCATTACCCGCGAGCGCGGCCCCGAGTATTTGGAACCCCCAGGAGAGGCTGGTCCAGAACACAGTGGTGGCCAATGAAGCGCCGTCTTGGAGGTATGGAATGATGTCCATAGGCGGATACTCGATTGAGATAGAAGCCTCAGGGCCTAGGAAAAGGCCGTATCCCAGGGTTGGCGACATTCTCCCTGATTGGTGATGGGGTCTTTGGGCGACTAATGCCCGTCCATAAGGGGCTGTTCGAAACATGGGAGGAGACTGGCTTTGAGTGGCAGCATCCTGCTCCCATGAAACCGTTGTCGCGCCAGCTGCGTCTGATGATTCATGCGCTGGTGGTTCATTAGGAACAGAGAAACTCGGGGCATCTACAAAGGACAAGACTGGTTCCTGAGGTATTTCGACCCCAGCGACTTGGCACGCGTCGCGTACTGCTTCAGTCATTCCAGCGCTGTCCTGCTGAGCCGCAGCACGCGCTATTGAGGCGATGGCGGCCTGAAGGGACTCTTTACTAGCCTGGAGCTCGTTGATGGTGTCAATCTGTCTCTGTCGGAACTCCCGCTGGGCTCGTCTGCCACGTGCTCGCCGATCCTGCAGCTGCTGTGTTAGTCTGAGGGCTTTCCAGTATGCATGGCCGTGCCAGGAGGAGGCTAGACATACCGCAAGCTGATCATCGTTGACTGGCGCGTTCTCCTGCACATGGTGTTGCTGCATTGGGTTTTGCGGCTAAGATTAGTGATGATGTCGATCTCGAACGTGGTGAGCAAAGGATGGTGAGCTTGAGGAAACCAGATAGCATTATAGCTCGACGTGAGATTGAGTTGAGTTGAGTTGAGTTGGATGCTTAGAAATTGGGCACACTCCTGAAGTTTCGGATTTAAGCTTTAGCTAGACTGGATGCGGTCAAGCCAGCTCGAGAACTCGTCATATAAGGTAGACTAGCTAGTTAGTGGGCCCGATAAGTCCGATGTGATCTGACAAATCCAATCGGGGGCGCTCAAGCAAACGGCAGTTGATATGCCTGGCCATCATATCGACATCAAGTTAGTCGGAGAAGAGGGAGGGGCACATGGCACGAGCCGAACTTTACTAGACCTTCATAAAAGAACACGTTATTGTCAGCATATACTGTGAACACTGTATCATTTAAATATTGATATCTAAATTACCCAGAATTTAGTAAGTAGACTAGACCTCCTCTTGCTGAATCTAGACTCTCGTGGCCGCCAAAAGCTCCAGATAATGTGCCGCAACGCTCTTCACCTGCTCTTCAAAGCTTGCGAACTTCCACCCAAAGGCCTCTTCCGTATCAGACGAGTCTAGGCGAATAGGCCGCGAAGGCTGGCTTCCCTCAAGGGGAAAGATGCCAGCAGCCACAGCCTTGGGGAAGTTCCGTCTGACGATATCTTTAGCGTCTTCCCACTTGGTGCCCTCGACTCCGCCCGAGGAGCAGAGGTAGTTGCGATTACCCTGGACTTTCGGGCTCAGGGCGTCGATATGTGCTCTGGCCGCGTCGTTTACGTGGACTGACACACCGAGGCTTGGTGTATCGCTCTTGTTGTTTAGTAGAACGCCGAGGGTGGTACCGTTGCTGCCTTTGCCGACATCTTCAGCTGTCCGGTTCAGCTCGTTCTTTCCGGTCACCATGCTGGGTAGAATGCTGATAACTTCAAAGTGCGGACTCTCTTCCTTCTTGAAGCGTTCCGTGGCATCAAGGGCTGCTGCCTTGGAGACACCGTAGGCGTCCAAGGCGTTTGCGAAGGGGCCGTCGAGATTGGTAGGGGCGTAAGTGTCTCGGACTATGAAGATGAAACCGTGTCAAGAAACTGTGCTAAATATACTGGGAGTTTATTCCTTCTACTTACCAGTGAACACTTTCGTGGTATCGGATGATACCAGGTAGTCCCAGGTTATAAGAGAGGCGATAGAAGAAGTGATTACAACTCGCTTGATTGTTGCCACCTTCTTTGCCGCTTTGAGAATGCCCAAGGTTGCGTTAACGGCAGGTTCTATCAGGTCGCGCTTGAATTCCTGGCTCTTTAATTGGGAGTATTCTGATCAGCAATTGTACTAGGCAGGCTTGCCGTCAGCAATTAAAGGAAGAGAACTTACTGCTGACGGAAGTGGAGAGGCAACGTGGACTACACCGTCAGCCCCATCAAGGACACCATCAAATGCACCCTCGACAAGCAGGTCTGGGACTACTGAGAACTCAACCTGACTCAAGTATGGCTTCACGGAATTGGCGTTCTGAAAATGGTCTGCCTGCGATGCATTGCGAATCACTGCTCGGACCTTGTACCCTCTGCTGAGAGCTTCAACTAGGACACGGAAGCCCACATGGCCGGACACGCCGGTGATCTATTGCAAACCGATCACGAGTCAGCCTTCGGGAGACGAGTATACTGAAACCGTGAAGCACTTACAACAAGTAGTTGGGAAGACATAACGCCAAAGCCGTAGAGGACTTTAGGATATGGAGTTCGGATGGTAGGTTTCACCGTTTCACGGTGGAATCTGTTATGCCCTTGCTTATAATTTGACACACAGGTAAGATGTAAATGCTCTGTTTCTCGCATCAGTTTGAAAAGGACTCTCTTATATCTGAGGCATACAAATAGGAAGGTCTTTTTTCAGTAAGAGTGGGGTGCTCCGTCGGCACAATCAGTAACAAGCCGTGGGGCTATCGGGGCAATCTGTTTCCGACATTGTATAATCACCCCGAGTTACTGGAAGTCACGGGCGCGGGCACTCTAGCTACACTATACTTGATATAATTCGTCATGTCTGCCACCGCTATGTGACAGAGCTACTACACCTAAGAGTTGCCGTGCATTGGCCACACAACTATAGATAGCAATGCTGAGGTAGGTAAAGGCGTTGCGCACGAATGGATAGCGTCTTGAAAGAGCACTCTTGGTAGTACAGTATCGTGCGAGTTCTAAGTTCTGTCTGCTGATTTAAGCCTCAGTCACGAGCCTCAACTGCAAGAACACATCTAGCAAACAACTAGCGACTATGATATAGATATTTCTTTAAGAGACTCAGACATAGAGGGAATGTGAAAGTTAAAGTCTATATAGCAAATGCAACTCAGTTTCCAAATGACAGGTAAATAACTATATAAAATAATAAAAGTACAAGAAGAGAAAATACATGTAATATCTGATCCGCATGCATCGACATTGACCACCTAGAACCATTCTCTCTCGCTAGCCTCGTTTTTGTATTTCAATGCCATGACAACGAAAGGACCAAGTTCTATGTGACAGGTATAGGCTCTCAGCAAAGAGGAGAACCACCTGCAAAACGATGCCTTTATCACGAGACATTCCGCCAAACATTGAAACACAACAGCCTCTAGACCGGGGTACTGCGGTGTTCGTTTGTCATGCTGGTGTGACTCTACTGATACACAAGGGGAAGATCTCGGCCGAGGTTAAGCTCAACGTCACCAAAAGTGAGATTATTGGTGATCTCCAAGGCTCTGCCAATCAAAGGAGGCACAGCTGGGTCACTCAGACGTGCAGTGAAAGAGGCAGCGTCCGTCAGCAGATCCTGCAAAGTAGGGCGTGTCCGAGCGTTGACCGCCTTCTTGATGGCAGCCATGGCCGGCAGAGGAAACAGACGAAGGCGCGAGGTAAGACTGTCGATATACTTATACATCTCCTTGGATGAGCGAAAAGACTTGTTAATCCAGCCGAGACGCGCTGCATCCTTGGCGTTGATATCGTTTCCGCTGAGGAGATACTCCAAAGCGAGACCGCGGCCGATAAGACGAGGGAGATGTTGACTGCCACCACCGCCAGGGATGAGACCGGTGCCGACCTCGATTTGGCCAAAGAAGGACTCGGGCTCAGAGGCAAAACGCATGTCGAGGGCCAGCAGAAATTCGTTACCGCCGCCGCGAGCGCGACCTTCAACGGCGCCGATGGTCACCTGGGGCAGATCGGAGATATCATACATGAGCCTGGCAAACTTTGGCCCAACGGTTGCTGTAGTTCAATATCAGAAAAGGGTCCTTTCACAGGTAGACTACTGGATGAATGGAAGGTTTAGTACTTGCCAACGCCAGGCATCAGAAGGTCCAAGTGGGCACAGAAAAACTTGGGAACATCGCTCTTGAATATGACAACCTTAGTTTCGTTGTCGTTATGAAGTCTTTTAACAAGATCGGTCATGCCATCCTGGAAGTCGACACCCCAGAGGTTAACAGCTGAGTCTGGGTTGTGGAGAGTGACCTCAAGAATGCTGCCATGCTGAGCTGTCTTCAAACCGCGGTACTTGGGGAGATCGAGGGCAAAAGCACTCTGTAGCAGGGCTCCAGAGACGATGATGTTCTTCAGCCACGTGGGAACCATGATGGAATAGGTGAAATTGAGGGGAAATGGTAGGAATTGTGTTTAGATGGGACTGTGATTGTGAGAGTCGTAGAGTAGATGAGGGTATGACATTAGAGCAGACAAGAGTTTTCTCCTTTATATATCGGTTTTGGATTCGAGCGCGTCGACATCTCGTCTTCTGGCACTTACTGAGATACCACGTCCGCTCATCTGCCTAATCTCCGTGAGCTATACTTTAAAGCAAATGAGGAATTACGGCCGAAGCAAGAGCCGTTTGAGCATAGGTCCGCCACGCATCTCGACGTGTTAACATTAGAATAAACTTCGACAAGGCCGGGGTTGAAACCCGCACCTTGCATAGACAACCTGGAGAAGTCAAAATCCACCAGTCCGTGATATTCTTAAAAAGATTACTAAAGGGCGGATGGAATGTAGCAGAAGTGCACGAGCCTCGCATTAGTAACAGGACAACTCCGCTGGAAGCTCCACTATCAGTCATCCGGACAGTCCGAATGCCGACTTGCAAGTCTCATTGTCATGCTACTAACTTGGGCTTACCCTAATCAGCTCTAGCGAGACTAGAAAGCTTAATCATGCTACTGATCGGTAGAATACGGATCTTATACTGCATTTTCTACCATGTTTGCAAAGGTTCTCGTGAAGGGGTACTAACTGCCGTTCCATCGGGGGATATGAATAGGGTAAGGATGTAAGTTGACTTATCGAGTAGGTTAATACTTGGTATAGACCAAGGCATTACAATAACAAAACAAATAGTGAGACAGACATACTTTAAGAGGCCATCACGAACTTGCTTAGATCTCCTTGGGTAAGCAATCCTTTCTGGAAGTGGACGACAAGAAACAAACAAACACACTGAGAAAGAAAGGCGAATGCTTAAGAATACGATATGAGACTATATTTGGAAAGCTACGACTAAAATAAAACGAGATACTTGGAACAGAACAGACACCGTCCCAACAGCCACATTCCCATCAAGCTTTCGCCTGCTTCTGCTTCTGCTCCTCCTCCCAGGACTCATAATGGGCCTGGAAGCTTGCCTCAACTGGGCGATAGTTGATTCCTAGCTGCCGGATACTTTTACTATTATCGACCTTGAAGGGAGTGCTGAGGTTGGCAGACGACCACTTCTTGGAGACACCAATAAAGGGTCCTGCAGCGTAAACCATCAGAGTAGGTAGGTTCCAGCACGGCAGTGCCTTGGGATTCTTATGGATTGGTCGTACAAAGCCAGCCATCTCCAGTAAGGAAACTGTAAGATCGCCCGACACGATGAAACGACCCTTGAGGCTTGTGTCCTCGCCTGCCTTTACATGTGCTTCGGCGACTTCCCGTACGTCGGCAACTGGGTAGGACAGGTCTGCAACACCCATGCGATTATCACCACGGTACATAGCCTCAAGTAAGTGTAAACTTCCAGAGACTGAGTCGGGTGTCAAGGAAGGACCAACGATCAGCCCGGGGTTGATGACCACGAGAGACCAGCGGGTCTGGAGGTCGTGCATCTTCCAGGCTTCGCGCTCGGCCACTAACTTGGAGTAAGCATATGGGTAATGGTTAACGCTGCTGCTCTCGTTCCAGCACAATTCGTTAAGGGTTTGGTTCGGCTGTTTGAGGACATCGGCGTTATCTCCGTACGTAGCAGAAACTGAAGGGTAGAACATGTCAGCGTATCAAGACCCAAAGCAAAAGGGAAAACATACCAGAAGAGGTGAGAACGACGCGTTGAACGGACTCTGTTTCATTTACTGACTTTAGAACGTTCTTGGTGCCTTGGAGTGCTGGCTCAACACAGTCCTTGAACCCATCCTTGATTTGGTCCGGGAGCAGAAAAGGGGAGGCGACATGGTAAACGACCTGGCAGCCCTTCATGGCCTCGGTGAATGAGCCGAGTTTCATGAGGTCAGCTTCAAACAGGTAAAGCTGACCTGGGAATTGGGCTTGAAGATCCACGAGCGGCTTGCACTTGGACTTGTTCCTTAGGGAGCGGACGGTAGTGTAGATGTGTAAGGCGCGTGCTGTAAGTATTAGTAGCAGTTTCTATTAACTTAAAATAATACTCTTATTAAATCAGTTTAGGCAGTATACTAGTTACCTAATATAATTACCTAAGATAAGNNAACTTAAATATATTTACTAAAAGATAAAAAGGCTACCTTAGTTACTTATTATAGCTCTTTAACTTAACGTTAGAAATACTCCTTAAGATATAGGCTTATATACCTATTATAAGAATAGTTATAGGTTATAGCTATTAGGTAGCTAACTGCTAGAACTATATTAATAACTTTATTATTAATATAGCTATATTTACTATAGCTAATAGAAATACTAAAGATATAATACTACTAAAAGTTACCTAGCTAATACTAATAAGCTTAATAAGCTTACTATTGCCTAGCTTGCCCTTTTTAGTAATAATGCCTTTAGTAGTACTATAGACCTTTTTTATATCTCTCTATAGATAAAAAAGATTATCTAAGATAAAAAGAAAAAGCTTAGGGAGCTTGCCTAAAAAAGGCATCCTAAATAGAAATATTATATTAAGAGGTTAAAAGTAAATTAGGCTTAGTTAGTATTACTTTACGCTCTGTAGCTATAGCTTTAAGGTAGATATAAGTTACTTAGTAACTTAAGGAAAAAGGGTAGATATAGAGAAAAGGTTAAATAGACTGGCTATATAAGTTAAGAAGTTAAAGGTTTTAAAGAAAATATATCTACAGTAGCTATATAGTTAGCTATAAAGGAGGAAAGGCTAAAAGGACTGGCGAAGGTTTAGAGGAAAATATATATATGGTGGCTATATTATTGCTAAGGAGGAAAGGTTAAACTGGTTAAGGTTAGGGAATATTAAGTTATAAGGTGGCGAAAGAT